>VIAB01015885.1:10907-27713 GCA_009801035.1 Oophaga pumilio | reverse complement strand
CAGTGCCCCCTAGCTGCATCAGGGGTCACTACACCACACTACCATAAGAGCTATTCATATGCAACATGAAAAAAGTCGCAAGAAAAAACATTTGCAAAAGCCCTTTATATATGTATACACATTTTGCAAATGTTTTTCAGTTTATTTTCTGGTATTGTGTACCTTGACTATGTGCAAGGCATCATGAAATCTAAAGATTACCAAAAGATTTTGGGTCACAATGAAATGCCCATTTCAGAAAGCTGGGTTTGCATCCTAGGTCATGGGTCTTCCATCAAGACAATGACCCAAACACATAAATCAAGAAGCACCCAGAAATGGATGGAAACTAAGCACTGGAGAGCTCTGAAGTGGGCAGCAATAAGTCCGGATCTAAATCCCATTAAACACCTGTGGAGAGAAGGCCCCCTTCAAATATGAGAGTCCTGGAGCATTTTGCAAAATAAGAGTGGTCCAAAATGTAAGTTGAGAGTTGTAAGAAGCTTGTTGATGGTTATAGGAAGCGATTAATTGGAGTTATTTATTCCAAAGATTGTGAAACCAAATATTAAGTTGAGGGTACCAACTATTTTGTCCGGCCCATGTTTGGGCTTTTGTGTGAAATTTTGTCCAATTTGCCTTTTTTGTCTGCTTTTTCAATTCCAATTCCAAAGCACACAATGGAAATAAACATGTTTATAACAAAACATGTGTAATTGCAATAATTTTCAGGGAGAAATATTTAATTTTCTGGAACAATTTTAAGGGTGCCAACACTTTTGTCCATGACTATGTATGTGTATGTATATCTTAAGGGAAAATATTTACCTTCCAGAAATATATTTTCCTCTAATATCACACTTCTATCTCCAAATGACAGAATTACATCCTCAGCCTGAAATTTTAGTCCATTTTGTTTCATCTAACTCTACCCCTCCAGCAGGGTAGTTCAGTAATTACGCAGTTGCTACCATACACTAATTTCCTAACATTTCATCACTTTTAACTGCTCATTAATAAGTCATCACTTAGCTGTTTGATACATTCTTCAATAAAGCCATCTATGGGTTCAACAGCTGGTTGTTCGACCTGTGTGGTTAGGGGGTTGAGCAAAATGAAATGTTAAAACATGGAGAACTGTTGTAGTGCTTGGTTGGTCTATTGTGCAGATGTTTTTTTTAAGGCAACGTAGTTTACAAAACAGATGTAATACCATTTGTCTTTTAAAAAAAATGGCAGGTCAGGCGTGTTGACTGTTGCAGAATCCCATGAATGGTTTAGGTTTCAAGAATATTAGTAAGTTGAAGGATTTATGCAATCAGTGCATTTCCACACTCAGCTATTCCTAAACTACAGAAATGCCTAAGTGAGAAGTAAACTGGAGCCAAAGTGGTCAAAGGATGCCCTGAGGACAGAGAGTGAGCTAAAGGGTATCTCCAATGATCCACTTACAAAAGTCTTAAAATATGCATATTAGTATATAAAATTTAAGTTTACAGTCAGAAGACTTAAAGGGGTTGTCCATTTTTTCTTTATTTTAACATATGTGTTGGGGACATTTGTGTACATTTACTATTATATAAGCATGACAGGTTCTCCTCCATTTGTCAGTTCACCCTTCCTTATAGAGTCCACAGACAGTTGCTTTCTTGTCCATAAGATGGCTGGTGGAGGAGCACGTGAACATAAGTCCATCAGTCTTGGTCAACGGAAAACACCTATCATGGGAAAGTTGATTTTCAATTAGAGGAGACTGATGGACAGGTTTGGTCACATGCTCCTCCACCATGAGCCATTTTGTTGACAGGAAAGCTCAGTATGTGACAAAAGCTGCACTATCAAGAGAAGGAGAGACTTTCATACTTATAATAGTAAGTGTCACGCCCCAAAAACTACTGTTAAAATAAAAATAAAGTGGTCAGTGCCTTTAAGTCACTTCAACTCTTTACTCTCTCCAAAGATAGAGACTTAATTTTCTTGAATATCTTAAGGAAAGATGGACTCACTAGTAGAGATGAGCAGATCATGCAAAATTAAAATTCACTTGTTTTCTTGGTTTTCCACTGGAAATTTGATTAGCTGAGAAGTTATTCTCACATTTCATGTCTCTACAGACCCCAGTGTAATATGTAAAAAAAAATGTAAAAATTGCCACCTGTACAGTCCTTGCTGCATCTTCTGATCCCCACTGATCGTGCTTTAAGCTTTAAGTTCTTGGTCTCTTGTACTCAGTTGGCGCTTCCAGCTTTCATCATACTCAGTTGGCACTTCTAGCTTTCACGAGAACCGAAAGGGTTCAGAGAAAATGCTCGTAAGGTCACGGCGGCATCACAACATGAACCGTGATCTTACGAGTGCATGCATTACTTGCCCGGGTCTCATGAATGCTGGAAGTCCTGGCTTAGCTTAAAAGAATTCCAGCATGAGTGAGAGATGATCAGAAAATGCAACAATGACTGGGTGAGTAGGGGTGAGCAGGCGAAGGCCCAAAAAGGTGAGTAGTAATATAAGTATAAGAATTTTTTTTATATTTTGCTGGCCCTTAATGGCTCTAAGAAATGGTAGCTAGCGGCTGCCATTTTGCTGAATCCCCATAGAAGTAAATTACAAAAAATCTACATTTTGGCAAATGCGGATTTTTGTAAAATTAGAGTACAGTTCAATTCCACTGAAATGAATTCACTCATTTACTTACTAGCAGACCATGTGCTTCCTAAGGGAAGTTAGGGAATAATTTAGTCATTTGTTAATAAGGTCACCACACTTCAGGCTCATTTCCACTGTCCTGTGAAAGGAGTTCAACAATCACTGATCGGCTACATTTTCACTGAAAAGCAGTCGTTTATTAGCTGCTGGTTTAGAAAGGCCAACTGCATTTGCAATATGCACAGAACGATCAGGAACAGTTCTTTCTGTTGGCATAGACTGTCATGGTTCTCAGCTGCTCATGTCCTGTTTACATGATATTTACACAGCACACGTGTTGCAGAAAATGAAGATTTTTAAGTAAGCTTAAAAATAATTTTACCCAGCAAATAAGTGTTTTATTGTTTTGTTGGCTGATTGGCATGTTTATACTGGTCAATTATCAGGAAACAAGTGTTCCTAGGATCACTAATTTACAATAATTGTCCAAACTAAATACACCCTTAATAATGCAGGAAGCTTTGTTAAAGGACAAAGGGGAGAAATAGCAAATGTAAAAAATTTTAGCAGCCTAGTGAAAAAAAATGTAATCGTGACAGGGTTGCAGCTCCACTGTCTGTAACTGTGAAGTTAATGGGGCATATTTAACTGTGCCAGAATTGTAGCCTAATTTGTGCCAAAAAAAACCTGTTGTTCATGACTTGTACTATATATAATGTGCTTACGACTTGCTCAAAAAGGGGTGTAGTCTTGCCGAAAATGCGTATGGTTTACCAGAAAAGCAGCGTGTTTTGGTGTACATTTTATCACAAAGTAAGCCAACTAATAGGTGACATAAACTTAGGGTTCGTTTACATGAACAGATAGTCAATTAAATCATTTAAATGATGAACGATACGATCACAACTCATGACTAGCTAACAAATGACAAGTGTTTACACTAGATGAAAATTGTGAATTAAATAGTTGCATAGCGATCATTACATCGTAACATCGAACATTGTGTGCTGTGTTCACACAGACAGATAATCTGAAATGTAGGTGTCCACAACGTTCAAATCCGTAAGTGACGCTATTTGTTTTGAATACATTAATTCATAAACTATTATACAAACATTTCTGTTCATCCTCTGCAAAGAAAACAATCAAATTAGCAAATCAATTTATTTATTCGATAATCACAAATATGTACTTGTGCCAATGTTCCAACTACTACTCTTATTGCCTTAGTACATGATTAACTATATTAAGGACTTGAATTTCCATTCCTCCTTTTTGATAGATTCTTGAAGTGAACAATTTTCATTTACATTACACAATTTGTGAAAGTTGAATGAGAATTAATTTCCTTTGGATAAACAATTCATGGATGATGAAAGAACATTTTTGGACAAATCATTCAGTCGCATAATCCATTAACATTACACAATTATCGTGAATGATGTCATCGCTACCATTAGAATCTGACAGATGCAACTTTACAGTAGACACTAGACAGTCTTAAAATTCAACAGGTTTATCAAACAGCAATAACCACTTTGACAAATTTGGAACGTCTATGACTGTCTAGTCTAAAGGTCCGTTTACATGGTCTGGCCGGTTGCATTGAATAGTGTGCACTGAATGGCCAGCAATAGATTGTTCAGTGCACATAAGCTGACATTGTTCTCAGCAATGGAAGTCTTGTTTACGCAAAATAATGTGCTGCTAAGAACAACAATCTCTAATGCAACACAAAAGATCATTTCACCCAATGAACGAGTGTTTGTGTGTTTGTCCAATGATCGACAGCCTGTTCAAACTGCAAGATTATGGTCAAATGTACTTTCCTATGGAAACATTTGTTTACAATAATCGTGCAGTGTTGTCTAAGATTTAGACAGTACTGATAAGTATGTACCAATGATTAAACCCTTTCCAACATCGGTCGTAATAGTACACCGATATTGGACTCCCTCCCTGCTGACATGTGCCTCTAACAGCCGTGGGTGGAATCACGATCCACCCGTGGCTGTTAACTAGTTAACTGCTACTGTCAATCTCTGACAGTGGCAAATAACATGCACTTCCAGCAAGTGTGCTGGAAATCCTGCCCATTGGTGACCCCGTCATGTGATTTCAGGTCACAGATGGGTTGGCATGACAACCAGAGGTCTCCAGCAGACCTCTATGGTTGTTACTGCTGGATTGCTATGAGCACCGCCCGGTAGTCGGCGCTCATAGCAAGTGAGCAATTCTGCTACATACAGGCGATCTGATCATCGTCTGCATGTAGCAGAGCCTATCAGATTATTGTAGCTTATAGTCTTCCAAGGAGACTACTGAAGCATGCCAAAAGTAAAAAAAAAAAGTTTTAAATATATTAAAAAATAAAAAAATAAAAGTTCAAATCACCAACCCTTAAGCCCCGCTCAAAATAAAACAGTAAAAAACATCAAACATACACATATGTGGTATCACCACTTTCAGAATCTCCCAATCTTTCAATATAAAAGAAGAATTAACCTGATCCCTAAAAAGCATAATGAGAAAAAAGTAAAAACGCCAGAATTATGCTTTTTTGGCCACCGCAACATTGCATTAAAATACAATAACGGGTGATCAAAATATTGTATTTGCACCAAAATGGTATCATTAAAAACGTTAGCTCGACGTGCAAAAAATAAGCCCTCACCCGGCCCGAGATCATGAAAAATGAAGAATCTATGGGTATCGGAAAAAGGTACAATTTTTTTTTTAAACAAACTTTGGAATTTTTTTTCACCAGTTAGATAAAAAAGAACCGCTTGGTGTCTATGAACTCGTAATGACCTGGAGAATCATAATGGCAGGTCAGCTTTAGCTTTTAGTGAACAAGGTAAAAAAAAACAACTGTGGGATTGCACTTTTTTTGCAATTTCACTACCCGATATGTTAAAACTAATTGTTTCATTCAAAAGTACAACTTGTCCCGCAAAAAACAAACCCTCACATGGCCATATTGACCAAAAAATAAAAAAAAGTTATGGCTCTGGGAAGAAGGGGAGCAAAAAATGAAACCGCAAAAACGAACATACCAATGACAAAAGTAATAATAAATCAAAAATCTATGAAAATGAACAAATGAAAGTCAGACATTGCTTTTCAACATGAATGACAGATTCAAGTTATTTCTGTGATCATTGAGGGTTTTCTGTCATTAAATGAGGGGTACCAACAATTTTGACCATGTGTGTATATGCCCCCCATTAATCTGATATTGATAATCTATCCTAAGAATAAGTTATTAATATGTAGTTACTGAACAAACTCCTCAAAATGGTCAATACTCTATTAGCTTGCTAATTGTCAGAAGATTGCTTTACATACAACATTGGTACAGCCAGTGATTAAATTCAATATACCTATTTCTGACCTGAAGTTGGTCAAGAGGCTGTAATTAAGCTTAAAATTAATGGTCTGAAGATCTCACTAGTACCAAAAACATTTATCAGTTACTGAATATACATGTTCACCCAAAACATAAAATTAACCCCTTGAAATGATTTACATTTAAAATGTTCCATAATAATACATGAATTGTGGAAAGGAAGATTATTGTTTTTAATCAGATGTGTTTTTAGAAAAGTTTTATAGAAATACTATCATAACATATTAAGCAAAAAGAAAACCCACAATAAAGCCCTTACCTCCACCCTCTCCTCACCCGTAAGGAAGGTTATATGCTAACCAGAGCCCTTTTTCCTGTAGAACTACAAAAGGGTTTGATATAACAATGAATGTGATTACGGGAAGTCTTCTAGACCAGCAGCTGGAATACATTTCTTAAAGAGAAATTTGTCAAAACATGAATCTGAGAGTTGCATTTCTTTGCTTTTAACACTGAACTTTGGTATGATTTGTCTAATGTTATTGAGAGATTTAACCAAAGTCCTTGACTGTAACCCACTTGCAGAACCAAAGGCTTAAAGAGTAACCGTCGTTTTAATTTTTAAGTAGTAAATCAATAGTACATGTGAAAATAAGCAACTTTGTAATACTGTATGTCCGATCTGCAAAATCTGCTTCTTTCTCTGCCAGAATTGATCAGTCATTCTCAAAATTTGCAGTCCTGAGGTGAAATCTGTATTCAGTGAAGACAGACTGTTCCACTACTAAAGGTACTATCACATTAAGCGAGATCGCTAACGAGATCACTAATGCGTCACCGATTCTATGACGCAGTAGCGATCTCGTTAGCGACGCAGCTGTGTGTGACATGTAGCGGCGATGTGGCCCCTGCTGAGATGTCGTTGATCGCTCACGAACGTTCTGAGCCGTTTTTTGGTCGTTGGTGTCGCGCTGGTGAGCCTGAATCGCTGAGTGTGACACCCTTTATGAACGACTTCACCAACGTCGCAGGTGGGACTAGGTTTTCCCAACGACCGCAGAGGTCGTTATACAGATCGCTGATGAGTTGTGTTTGGAATCTAACTAGCGATCACATAGCGATTGCACCAGCGATCTCGCCAGGTCGTGTCGTTGTCGTGATCGCTGGTGCGATCGCTAAGTGTGACAGTGCCTTAAGACATGAGATGGCAGTTGCTATGGATATATTTATATGTAGATGGGAGGAGGAGCCAGAGGCAGAGCTCCTCCCTCCTCCTCCCTAGATAGAATTTTATCAGTAGTAGCGGCTATCTCCTATTTCAATAATGGGGAGTCTTTCTTCATCAAATACAGATTTTACCTCATAATTGGGAATTTTCATAATGACTGATCAATTCTTGCAGAGAAAGTAGATTTCTTTGATAAGATATCTTACAAAGTTGCTTATTTTCTCGTGCACTGTTAATTTATGGAATACAAATTAAAGACGGTTACTTTTTAAAGGGAACCTGTCAGCCCTTTTTGCCAATATAAGATGCAGCCACTGCCTTTCAAGGATTATCTACAGCATTCTATAATGCTGTAGATAAGCCCCCGATCCAACCTGAAAGATAAGAAAAATAAGTTTTATTATACTCACCAGTGGGTCAGTCCGGTCCGGTGGGTGTCTCGGGTCCTGGTCCAGTGCCTCCCATCTTCTTATCCCTACACAACCCATCTCCATTTTGATACCTTTGCTTTTTCATCCCCTGATGCTCCATCATCACTCCCTTCCCCACAGATTCTTCATTTATACTTTTCCCCTCCATTCATTCATCTCCAGCGAATCACCACAGCGGTGTGCGCTTCCGCCATCATCCTGCTCTGGCGTCGCTGTGGAGACGCGTCTTTGTTGGTGCCTGCTCCACTCCCTGCTCTGACGCGTCGAGCGGGGACATGGCCTGGCATCACGTGACGCCAACCCACGGTGTTGTCACGCAGGTCCTTCGGCGGAAACGCCACAACACATCCGCTGCCACCAATGTTTCAAACAATATAAAAGTGACACACATGGCTTGAATCACATACTCCCCTGGACAAAGTTACACGTGAAACGCGCGTCGGGGTTTTACCACTACTTAAAGGTAAAGTAACTATAAACTATGTCCATCCATTACTTCGATAATTGTTTTCTTTGATATATTTGATCCCTTTATGGTTATGAGCTTGTCAATACATCCCATACCATCAGTACTACCTTGCTATTACTTTTTCTTCTTGAACACATAGAAACCTCTATTATTGAGAACAACCCTGCTCATTTTTATATTTGATCATTTATATTTTTTCTGCCAATAACTTTGGATGGATATCAATCATTTATCTTGTGAATGTGTTAGAAATTAATTCTGAGCGGGAGCTCCCTCTGGTGGTTACAAACAGTACTGAACCATTCAATGAATATTGTGAAGATTGGCGATCAGGAGTTACAGACTGGTCTTATATAAGGGAGGTTCCCTCCCATCAGTGTTGCCGGTGATCAATTGTTCTTGTCTCAACTTTGGTTCCTGGTTCTCTTGGAAGCTTGCTGTGTTTTGCCTGCATCTTCTGCTAACAGATAAGATTTTTCCTGCTTGTATTTTTGTGCTTGCTTTTTGCATTGTTTCCTGCACTCTTGTGGAGGTCAGCCAGGTCCCCTCCGGGGGGCTTGTGCTCCTCTCAGTTTATCTGAGCCTCTGTTATTTGTTCATTTGCCGTTTCCAGTTTTTTCAGTGGCTGCGGCTTAGTTTTGTTACACCAGAGAACTAATTTAGGTGGTAGAGGTCGTGTGATCTCAGGTGTTTTTGTAATTAGTAGGGTTGGTACTTTTTAGGGTTTTTTGGGATTGCAGTAAGTGCCCTTCCTATCCTTTTCTTTCTAGGAAGATTGGGCCCCAACGTTTGCTCATACTATTTTCTGTCTGTGTCTGTATTTCCTCTTGTCTAACCGCCATTACATGTTTGGGGGCTTCCTATGTTCTTTGGGGATCTGCTCCGGGGCAGATAGTTTTCCTCTTTTATCTTTAGGTGTAGTTAGCTTCTCAGGCTGTGACGAGGCGTCTAGGACCAACGTAGGAACGCTCCACGGCTGCCTTTAGTTGTGGTGGTTAGTCAGGGTACTGCAATCCAGTAGATTCCAACCTCTCTGGTGTATTGCCGTTTTTTCCTGCTCTCCTCAGCTACCAAAACATAACACATTTACCATCATTTTGAAAGTGCTTTGCATATATTGTCTTTTGTTTTCATCATTTGACTACTTATATTTATTACAGGAATTTCATCGGTAATTCCTCTTTATTGTAGGCCTTTAATATTTTATTCTATATTTTGCACTTCCAAGTACTTTTTAAAGGTGCATTACCATTAGCTAGTGGCTTCTTTTGCATATGTTCCCATATTTCATACCATTTTTAATTGTTTTTAAATATTTTGTCTCAATAAAGACTTGTAATTTTATGGCGCACAACTTCTTTTCTCTTTTTTAATAAATATAAGTAATGAAGTTGCCACTAATCTAGCCATTACTATATTTGGATATATTAAAAATAAATTGGTTGAAAAATACAAATAACTATGCATTTTACAAGTCAATGGCCCCGTTTTGAAAACATTGGTTTTGATGAGGGTTGCCTCTTAAGGAATCAGACGAGGCGCCAAGCGTTTTGCTCCTCTGTGTGCGCCTTGCCACAAATGTTACTCCAGTAAGATTTCTGGCATAAGGAATGCCAATAAATGTCATAAATGTGACGATTGGGGGTTGTCACAACATGTCCCGCCACAGCTCCATCCACTTTTTTGGCTCCATCCACTTTTTTGAAGCTGGGCGTAAAATGGTATTAAAACACTAAAAGTTGCAAAATGTTTGTGCAACCTCAGATTTAGCAACTTTTTAAAGCTGTTTACAACAGTTTTCTGGGATAAAAACAATTTATGTGTCAATGTTTTTAGAGTATATTGTCTAAAGATCCATGTATTGTGATGGCAGAACATTAAAAATTGGTTTAATGCAGATAATGTCTATTAGTTTGACGCCAAACTATTTTATAATGGTTGTATTTGTAATCCATATTTTTATTTATTTATTTATTATACTCATTTATATAGCGTCACTAATTCCACAGCGCTTTAACGACACTTTTGGCACTGTCCCCGATGGGGCTCACAATCTTAATTCCCTATCAGTATGTCTTTGGAATGTGGGAGGAAACCGGAGAACCCGGAGGAAACCCACGCAAACACGGGGAGAACATACAAACTCCTTGCAGATGTTGTCCTCTGTGGGAACCCAAAACCCCAGCGCATATCACATAGATCTCAAATATGGTACCCGTAAAGATCAGTGGGCACATAAAGTACTTTTGTTTTCCCAGTGCACAACTATTCAATAGACTTCTTCAAAATCATAAATGGGAAAAATTGCAAAGTGATTGTAAAAACAAGCAACTTTGCAATTCAGTATCTGAATAAAGTAACTTTTCACTCATCATTTGATTTCTCACTGCTGGGAGCTCCACTAATCCCAAGAACAGTACTCTAAGATGCCCCACTAGAGTGGAGTATTCCAGACATTCATTGTCTATAGTGCACTAAAGACTACAGCACTCCTAGGTTGTAGTGAAGAAAATGTTATTAAGCATAAAATTCTCAGTGGTACCACACTTTACAAGATGATCATCATTTCAGGCTACCTGGACATTGATCACAGCCTGTAATTAGCAGTGTGGTAGGCGCTTCTTAGAGAGGCAGGAGGATCCAAAACATTGACTATCTTGTAAAGTGAGGTACTCTAAAACATGACATGCTGACAAATCAATAATATTTTCTTCACTGCAACTAAGGACTGCTGTGATCTCTTGTGCATTATTTTCTGGATCATCCATCCTACCAATGAGCACCACCATCCACCTGGAGCGCTGACCATAATCTTTCAACGCTCATTATCTATAGGACTGCCAGAGATAGAGCAGCGCACAGTTATTTCTTGGATGTTTGGCCACCCCGTTATCCCAAACAGCATTTCAAAACCCTGATCTGGGGATCGTTGGAGGCCCAGTAGTAAATAGGTCAAATCTTGCCAGGAAAAGGAATACCTTTTAAGTGATCATTTCACTTGACACATTTCAATTACAACTGTGGTTCTTCATATCAGATCATGTTTTGTAGTTTACAATCATTCCAGTTGACAGCAATTATGGATGGCAACATAAACTATCAGACAGCTTCTTCTTGTTTTATAATATAAAGTTAATAAAAGCTTAGGGCATAAGCAGCTGAACTTACATTTTTAAGAATTATGTTTTTGCCATGAGCAACGCAAAGAACGAAACACAAAACTTAAAGCAGTCAGACATAAATGAGTGGCAGTACTCAAGTGTTCCACTTTCAGAATCTTATGGTATGCGGCCTGGTATAACTCACCTCACCCAATTTCAGCAATGTGTACTGTGGCCCTGTTCCTAGATAACCTGACAATTACCGTCTCTTGCTTCAATATACTGATGCTGCGCTTCTGCTTTGAGCCACAGATCTTCTGCTGAAACTGAACAGCAGCATCATCTTAGCTAGCCGGTTTAGGATGGAATTGCATTGCTTATTGATTTAGTTCCTGGCCTGTCCTGGGTTCCAGTCCATCATGCATCTGCTAGGCCCCTTGGTTTGTTCGTATGCACCTGTTGTTCTACTTCTGCACTGACCTTTGGTACCATTCCTGTCTATGCTTTTGACTCGTCCGCTTGTTTGTAACATCTTCCCAATGATGACTCTTGACTTAATTCCTGACTTTGCTACTTTTGCATTAGGGCTACTGCTGTCACTTTGTGATTATAACTGGGCACCATGATATTAGAATCCTCTTGCTGTGTGTTAAGGGTAAATATTAGGGAATCCCTTAAATTTTGCACCACAGTCTACCCAGAATCAAACAAATTTAGGGTTGAAGTTTGTAGTCTAAGTTTAAAAAATGAGTGCTCTATGCAGTTTTATAGCTTAAATAACTGACAACAGGGGGTATAGATATGATATATAGAGGTAGTAAAATCCTTTTACAGGAGTGTTTTGTTTTTAACGTTCAGTTGTTCAAAACCAAGATCTATAGTATATTGAAATAATAAAATCATCTTAAGTGACCACTTGATGCTCCAGTGTCGCATCTCTACAGTGACATCACGTCTATAGTACATGACTGCTTCAACAAATCACTAGGTTCAATCAGGTCTACATCAGCAGTGGTAAGGCAGCACTGGAGCAACAGTTGGTAATGATGATTTTATTGTTCTCATCCAGATATTGCCTTTTAACTATTCAAAATGAAAGTAGATATCCTATTCAGTCAAATCTACAGGTAATTTAAGGTATTTTGTAAACTCTCTACACAGTTATTCTGCTAATAACTGCTGTTAATTAAAGGAGTTATTTGGTCACCTGATATTGATGACCTATTTTTATAAATTTTTGGGGGGTCCAGCACCCCCAATGATCAACTGTAATAAGCTATGTCAGCAGTTAGATGTACACAATGCACAGTACCTATCAATATATAGTGGCCATGGCCACTACTGGGAAATACAAAAAAACTTTTTTTCCCTTTTATATGTGCCGAACCTGACAGTGGCCAAGACACGTCAAATGATTCGTGGGGGCGCTGGGTGTAAGTTCTCTTGAATATGACCTGTTCTGCAGCGCATCATAGCACCCACTACACATTGACCAAAGCTGCACATTGCAACTCCATTCAATGTGTTTACATCTTGCTACCAATGAGCTGTTAACCGCTGCTTGGTTGGGGTATTTGGTGTTGGATCCCAACCAATCTGATATTGATGACCTATCCTAAGGAAAGGCCTTCAATAACTGGTGACCGGACAACCACTTTAAATCCTGAAATCCAGGAAATTTGCAGATCATAATCAGTTAAGCTGTAAAAGTCATATATTAATTTAATCAAATTTATACATCTTTCACTGTATCAAAAGTAAATGGAATGTTACAGCCATGATATTAATGTGATGTGATCTCCTTTTGCTTGAATCTAATTTCCTATTGCACCAGGGAAACAGATAATAGAAACCACCTTGATTGTTTGCAATTCGTTACAGACCACTGTCTATGTTCACTAATGCATTACATATGCAGAAATTTTCTCAGTGCATTGGCTTACTTGGTGATCCCCTTGTGAGTTCAACCTTCCTTTGCTTTCCTGCCAAAGGAAAGGGGAGGACTTGCAAGAAATCTTGGTAGTGTCTATTTCGCATTCACTCTGTATGCCTTCACAGAAAAATTTAAGAATTATATAATTTCAAAAGAAAAGAGGTAAAAAAAATGATAAAGGTAAAGAAAAAAAGGCTGAATTATAAAAATAAGCCTTGCAGGGGTAACATGAGTGGGGAGGTTACAGGAACATGCACATACATTAATGGCGGGAAGGAAATAAAGCTCAGGAAAGGAGGTGTCAAAACAAGGTCATGCTCTTAAACTGAAAGCTGGAAGGTACAGGGGAAGTGTATTTTAATATGAGACATATAAAAGCCAATATGCTTGCATAACAGCTTGCCAGTGCGAGAACTGTAACTACTACAGTGACTTCAGAAGATAGAAATTCTATGTCTAATATACATATACTCATTAGTTTTCTCATAATTAATAACTTGGTGTTCTTCAGAAAAAAGTAGAAATTTTAAGGTAAGATAAAGTGAAATTGTATACTGCTCCCACTGTAGAAGAAGCAAGAAAAAGCGACATACACTAATCAGTCATAATTTGAATCAACTGGCAGGTGAAGGTCATAACAATGATGCGACAATGGAACCTTAAGAAATAAGTTATGTTAGGAAGTGAAAACAAAGAAAAATAATAATATAAATAAATATACAGGTGCTTCTCATAAAATAAGAATATCATCAAAAAGTTAATTTATTTCAGTTCTTCAAAACAAAAAGTGAAACTCATATAGAGTCATTACAGAGTGATCTATTTCAAGTGTTTATTTCTGTTAATGTTTACGATTATGGATTAATGTTTACGATTATGGCTGTCAATGAAAGCCCAAAAGTTATATCAGTAAATTAGAATACTTTATAACACCAGCTTCAAAAATGATTTCAAAATCCGAAATGTTGGCCTACTGACATGTATGTTCAGTAAATGCACTCAATACTTGGTTGGGGCCCCTTTTGCATCAATTACTGCATCAATGCGGCGTGGCATGGAGGCGATCAGCCTGTGGCACTGCTGAGGTGTTATGGAAGCCCAGGTTGCTTTGATAGCAGCCTTCAGCTGCTTGTCTGCATTTTTGGGTCTGGTGTCTATCATCGTCTTCTTGACAATACCCCATAGATTCTCTATGGGCGAGTTTGCTGGCCAATCAAGCATAGTGATACTGTTGTTTTTAAACCAGGTATTGGTACTTTTGGCAGTGTGGACAGGTGCCAAGTCCTGCTGGAGAATGAAATTTCCATCTCCGAAAAGCTTGTCGGCAGAGAGAAGCATGAAGTGCTCTAAAATTTCCTGGTAGATGGCTGTGCTGACTTTGGTCTTGATAAAACACAGTGGACCTACACCAGTAGATAACATGGCTCCCTAACCCATCACTAATTGTGGAAACTTCACATTAGACCTCAAGCAGCTTGGATTGTATGCCTCTCCACTCTTCCTCCAGACTCTGGGACCTTGATATCCAAATGAAATGCAAAATTTACTTTCATCTGAAAACAACACCTTGGACCACTGAGCAACAGTCCAGTTCTTTTTCTCCTTGGCCCAGGTAAGATGCTTCAGGCGTTGTCTATTGGTCATGAGAGGCTTGACACAAGGAATGCGACACTTGTAACCCATGTCCTGGATTCGTCTGTATGTGGTGGCTCTTGAAGCAATGACTCCAGTAGCAGTGCACTCCTTGTGAATCGCCCCCAAATTTTTGAATGGACTCTTCTTAATAATCCTTTCAAGGCTGCAGTTATCCTGGTTGCTTGTTTACCTATTTCTACCACACTTTTTCCTTCCACTCAACTTTCCATTAATATGCTTACATACAAAGTCTGTGAACAGCCAGCTTCTTTAGTAGTGACCTTTTGTGGCTTACTCTCCCTGTGGAGTGGTGTGTCAATGACTTCCTTCTGGACATCTGTCAAGTCAGCTGTCTTCCACATGATTGAGGCGCCTACTGAAACAGATTAAGGGACCTTTGTAAACACTTAAGAAGTATTTGCAGGTGTTTTTGTTAATTATTCTAATTTACTGAGATAATTACTTTTGGACTTTCATTGGTTGAAAGCCATAATCATCACCACTAACAGAAATAAACTCTTGAAATAGATCACTCTTTTTGCATTTACCATATTTTTTGGAATATAAGACGCACCAGATCATAAGACACACTCCAAATTTTCAGAAGGAAATTAGGGAAAAAAATTAATGTGTCAAATGGGGGTCTGTCTTACAGTATGAATTCAGATTATTGAGGGGGATCGGCAGCGCTGGTGGAGCGTGGTCACAGGGGGTGTTCGGTGGTCTGGTGATATGAGTCCCATCTCAGACTGGTGCTGAAGGTTTGGTGGTGACTTGGTTCAGGGGCTGCACCGGCATTTTGCGAAACCCCGGAGGTCCCCGCATATCGATTGCTGCAATGCGGTTGTCTCCGAGAAATTCCATCCCAGGCTGGTGCGGCAGTGTCCTGTGGTGCTGGGGGTTTCTGTCGGCATTTTGTGAAAGCCCAGACATCCCCGCTCATCGATTGCTGCGATGCGGTGGCCTCCGGGAAATCCCATCCAAGGTTGGGGCAGCAGTGTTCTGTGATGCGGGGGGCTCTGCCGGCATTTTGTGAAAGCCTGGAGGCCCCCACACATTCGTTGATGTGATGTGGTGGCCTCCGGTAAAATGGCCGCCAGGGGTGGCTCATGCTCAGATTGAGATCTCTGCAACAAGATCTTGTCCCTAGATATCGGGAGACGAGATTTCGGTGCCAAGATAAGGAAAAAAGTGCGTTTTATAGTCCAAAATATATGGTAATGTATGAGTTTCACTTTTTGTATTGAAGAGCTGAAGTAAATTAACTTTTTGATGATATTCTAATTTTGTGAGAAGCACCTGCATATATATAGTGGGTGAAATAAGTATTTAATGCGTCACCAGTTTTCTAAGTAAATATATTTCTAAAGGTGCAATTGACATGAAATTATCACCAGATGTCGGTAACACACACACACGCACACACACACACGCTTATACAGCTCTGGCAAAAATTAAGAGACCACTGCACAGTTTTATAAAAATCAGCTTCTCTACATGTCTGACAGCCATTCCATTCCAGTATCAGTTGAATTCCAACCAGAGTACACCTCATTCTACTTAATGTGCTTCTGATTAGTTGATCACCTGAACCAAATCTTATTTAACGAAGGAAAGTATAAATAACACTGCTGTGGTGTTGACAATCCTCTTGTAACAGGACAAGCTGGATGGTAAAACAAATGCTAGTAATATCCCAAAAGTAATAGGAATGAAAAAATAACTTTTAACCATGCCAAAGGAGTTGAAAGAAAAATTTCGAGTGAGGAAAAGAAGGGCTCAATTCTGGCTTTAATAGCAGAGGGATACAGTGAGCGTCATGTTGCCTCCATCCTTAAAATTTCTACGATGGCAGTCCATTACAACAAGGTCAAGCAGCAGACATTGGGGACAACAAAGCTACAGGCCGGCAGAGGGTGAAAATGACTTCACTGACCGGGATGACAGTCATCTTATTCGAATGTCACTCAGCAACCGCAGGATAACACCTTGCTACAAAAGGAATGGCAAATGGCAGCTGGGGTGAAGTGCATGG
>VIAB01015884.1:34358-55375 GCA_009801035.1 Oophaga pumilio | reverse complement strand
TTTCCCCCCACATATGGGGTATCAGCGTACTCAGGTCAAATTGGGCAACAACTATTGGGGTCCAATTTCCTTGGGAAAAATCAAAAGTTGGGCACTAAAAAATCACTTCTGTGGAAATTTTTTTTTTTCACAGCCAGGCATTATAAACTTTAGTGAAACACTTGGGGGTTCAAAGTGCTCACAACAGATCTAGATTAGTTCCTTAGGGGGTCTAGTTTCCGAAATGTTGTCACTTGTGGGGGGTTTCCACTGTTTAGGCACATCAGGGGCTCTCCAAACTCAACATGGCGTCCAATCTCAATGCCAGCCGATTTTGTTTTGAAAAAGTCAAACGTCGCTCCTTCCCTTCCGAGCCCTGCCGTGCGCCCAGACAGTAGTTTTCCCCCACATATGGAGTATCGCCGTACTCAGGAGAAATTGCACAACAACTTTTTTTGTCCATTTTCTCTTTTACCCTTGTTAAAATAAAAATATTGTTTGTAAAAATCATTTTAGTGACAAAAAAGTTAAATGTTCATTTTTTCCTTCCATGTTTCTTCAGCTCCTGTGAAGAACATGAAGGGTTAATAGACTTCTTGAAAGTCGTTTTAAGTACCTTGAGAGGTGCAGTTTTTAGGATTGTGTCACTTTTGGGTATTTTCTGCCATATAGACCCCTCAAAGTGACTTGAAATGTGAGGTGGACCCTAAAAAAATGGTTTTGTACATTTTGTTGTAAAAATGAGAAATCGCTGGCCAAATTTAACCCTTATAACTTCCTAACAAAAAAAAATTTTGGTTCCAAAATTGTGCTGATGTAAAGTAGACAAGTGGGAAATGTTATTTAGCAACTATTTTGTGTGACATATTTCTCTGTTTTAAGGGAATAAAAATTCAAAATTTTAAAATTGCAAAATGTAAATTTTTTTTTGCCATATTTCCATTTTTTTCATAAATAAATGCAAGCTATATCGAAGAAATGTTACCACTATCATGAATTACAATATGTCACGAGAAAACTTTCTCAGAATCGCGAAGATCCGTTGAAGCGTTCCAGAGTTATAACCTCATAAAGAGACAGTGGTCAGAATTGTAAAAATTGGCCCTGTCATTAACGTGCAAACCACCCTTGGGGTTTAAGGGGTTAAATTGATACTTACATGAATAAAATGTAGAAGTAGAGTCACATAAGAGTTTCAAGAGCCAATCATTTCTTCCACAAATTTATTCCCTCCAAGTGCACCAAATATGGAATAAAATTATTTAAAATGTACAAGAGCACAAGATACATGTCCAGTTCTCATTTATGAAGGTAGGGACTGCTAAATAAATCCAACCTGATGTTCTAAGACAATTGCCATACTAAGAAAAATTGTATGTGAGCTAATGATGCCATTTCTACATGAAAGGGAATCTGCTACCCCATTTTTCGACCATCAGCTACAGCCACCGCCATCAGGGGCTTATCTACAGCATTCTGTAATGCTGTAGATTAACCCCCGATGTCACCTGAAAGAGAAGAAAAGCGAGTTATATTATACTCACCCAGGGGCGGTCCGATGGGCGTCGTGGTGCGGTCCAGCGCCTCCCATCTTCTAGCGAAGCTGTCCTCTTCTTAGCTTCCCATTGCGGCTCTGGCACAGGTGCACTGCTCTGCCCTGGTGAGGGCAGTGCAGAGTACTGCAGTGTGCAGGTGCTGGACCTCTATGACTTTTCCCGGCGCCTGCGCACTGCATTACTCTGCTCTGCCCTCATCAGGGCAGAGCAGTGCACCTGCGTAGGAGCTGCGATGGAATGCTAAGAAGAGGGAAAATTTCTGCCGGGGCAGCGCATGCGCTGATGGAGATCTCAGCACCAAGATCTCGGGAGATGAGATCTCAATCATTTCCCGAGATCTTGGTGCCGAGATCTCCATTTGCTCATACACCGCATAGGAAGCCATGTACCATAACTGCTGGGGCTCTGGGCTTTCACAAGATGTCAACAGAGCCCCTGCAGCTCCGAACACCCGCAGCACCAAAAACCCGCAGCGGCGCGCCGCACATCCGTACACCCTCTCATCCAAGCCTGCAGCAACGCTCAACTATTGCCTACCCCAACTGGGACCCTGGGACCCCGCTTTACTGCAGCCACCACCCCCGGTAAGCAATAAGACGCATGGATTACAAGAAGCACCACCATTTTATTTAAAAAAGTTTTTTTCATATTTTTTCTCATCAAAATTTGGGGTGCGTCTTATAATCAGGTGCGACTTATAATCCACAAAAAATGGTAAATGTATATAGAAATATACTGTACCACAAAACCAGACTAATAATTGATTAGAAAATTATATATATTAGATAGACCATAGAAACATATCAATACTGGATTAGAAGGATATGCAGTACTTTTCGGACTATGAGATGCACTGGACCATAAGATGCAACTAGATTTTAGATAAAGAAACTAGAATAATAAATAATAATCTTTATTTATATAACGCCAACATATTCCGCAGCGCTTTACATTTTAACAGTTTCAAAACGCAAGTCATAAGTAACAACGTTAACAATACAATAATTAAAGCAAAATAAGACGACCCTGCTCGTGAGAGCTTACAATCTACAATGAGGTGGGGGAGATACAAAGTACAGGTGTGTATATACAATGGTGTATTTACAATGATGGTCCAGCCATCTTGAGGGAGTGAGGCATGGAGAAAGTGAATGGGCTACACACAAACACTTACACCTAGAATGATTTTGATTAGTGAATGCGATAGGCCGCTCTGAACAAATGTGTTTTGAGGGAGCGCCTGAAACTATGCAAATTGTGGATGGTCCTAATTTATTGGGGTAGAGCATTCCAGAGGATTGGCGCAGCGCGGGAGACATCTTGGAGTCGGGAGTGGGAGGTACGGATTAGTGCAGAGGTTATTCGAAAGTAGTTTGCAGAGCGCAGCAGTCGGTTAGGCCGATAGATAGAAATGAGGGAGGAGATGTAGGGGGGCGCTGCACTGTGGAGAGCTTTGTAGGTGAGAACAAGTACTTTGAATTGGATCCTATAATGAATGGGCAGCCAATGTAAGGACTGGCGAAGAGCGGACGCGTCCGAGTACCGATTAGCCAGATGGATGACCCTGGCTGCTCCATTAAGGATGGACTGGAGAGGGGATAGTCTAGTAATGGGGAGGCCAAGTAACAGAGCATTGCAGTAGTTCAGGCGGGAGTGGATCAGGGCAACAGTGAGGGTTTTTGTTGTTTCCATGGTGAGAAAAGGGCTGAATCTAGAGATGTTCTTTAGGTGTAGCGGCAAGAGCGGGCAAGAGATTGTATATGGGAGGTGAAGGAGAGATTAGTGTCAAACATAACACCCAGACAGCGAGCCTGCGGCTAGAAAAAAAATTGAAACAAAAAATGTGGTCAATTTTGTGCTAATATCCCCATCCTGGTATGTATGTATATCCTGGTATGCATGGCCCTCTCATCTCTATCTTTATATGCATAGCCCTCTCATTCCCATCCTGGTATGCACATCCCCCTCATCCCCATCCTGGCAGGCATGGTCCCCTCATCCCTATCCTGGTATGCATGGTCCCTTCATCCCTATCCTGGTATGTATGGCCCCCTCATCCCTATCCTGGTATGTCTGGCCCCCTCATCCCCATCCTGGTATGCATGGACCCCTCATCCCCATCCTGGTATGCATGGTCCCCTTATCTCCATCCTGATATGCATGGTCCCCTCATCCCTATCCTGGTATGCATGGCCTCCTCATCCCTATCCTGATATGCATGGCCCCCTCATCCTTATCCTGGCATGCATGGCCCCCTCAACCCTATACTGGTATGCACGGGCCCCTCAGCCCTATCCTGGTATGCATAGCCTACTCATCCGTAGCCAGGTAGGCATGGTCCTCCTCATCTATATCCTGATAGGCATGGTCCCTCTCATCCCTATCCTGGTATACATGTCCCCATCCTTATCCTGGTATGATTGATGTCATGGGTGTGTCAGAGGCTGCAGACCATCGCATTGCATCTGACTGCAGAAGGTCTCAGCAGTTTGCTTTGCAGACTTCTTCCTGGTCCTTCTGACTCTAGGACCCAGTGGAAACCTTCCTTCTACTCTAATGAACACACTTGGAACAGTGTGTTTATAACTCCCAGCTTGCTGCTGGAAGTTGCTGGTGATATTTCCATTTCTATGTCCCCCTATTGAGGCTTGGAACTATAGTAGTCAGCTATCTTCCTCCTTGGTGTTACTGGAGGATGTCTGTGTTACTTCTCTGAGTCTACTCAAGCTAAGCTTGTTTGTGTATCCCATCTATCTTTAGTTGTAGTGGGTATTCACTAGTGTCTATCCTGTCATTCCCTATGCAGGGCTTACTGCTAGGGTCAGGCAGGGTTTAGGTATCCTGCTCAGCGATAGGTGCAGAACCTATATAGGGATGTTAGGGCAGACAGGGTGTTATGGACTGACCTGGTTTGGAATAGTGATATCGCTACCACTAGGGTTAGCACCAGCAGGGATTAGTCTGGGATAGTAAAGGAGTCGATACACAGGAGCAGCAATATAGTTTGAAGGAATAAGCAATAATCATAGTCAGAAAAGCCAAAAGTCAATATCAGGAACAGCAGTGTTGTTTGAAGGAATAAACAGTAATTGTATTCAGGAAAGCCAGCGGTCGATATCAGGAACAGCAGTGTAGTTTGAAGGAATAAGCAGCGGGTTGAAGGAAGCTTGACTAGAGGCTGGTAGCTCAATAATCACGCAAGGAAAAGAGAGCAAGGTCAGGTTTAAGTAGGGTGTGAAATCAGGATGAGACAATCAGGAACTCAGGGTGGTAACCAACAGGAAACTCAGGGTGGGGACATCAGCAAAAACATAGGTACAAGTATTTGGGATTAGCACAGAATTATCCAGTGAGCTGAATAGCTCAAAGGGAAGAGCTGCTGTCTGGTGCACAGGAGCTGTTAGGCCGGCTTCACACTAAGGAGGAATACAGACGAGTGAGAGGCGTGAAAATCACGCATTACACACGGACCAATATTTCTCTATGGGGCAGCTCTGATCATGCGTATTTTTATCGGCCGTATGTTACGGTGCGAGACACCCGCAGCATGCTGCGTTTGTCAGCGTATCACGCCCATTGTACGCCAATAAAAGTCTATGGGTGCGAGAAAATAAAGGATTACACACGGATTAGACATGTGACTTGCGAGAAATACGCAAGACTTCTGTGTTATGTTTCGGTAGCTGAGGAGGACAGGAACAACAGCAGGGCAGCCGAACACCTGAGATGTTGGTAACTAATGGGTTGCAGATTCCTAAACTAACGACACAACTAGAGGTAGCCATGGAGTGTTCCTACAATGATCCTAGACGCCTCGTCACAGCCTGAGAGATAACTACACCTAAAGGCAGAAAGATGAAAGCTATCTGCCCCGGAGCAGATCCCCAAAGAAAATAGGAAGCCCCCAAACATATAATGGCGGTTAGACAAGATGAAAATACAAACATAGGCAGAAAATAGACTGAGCAAACGCTGGGGCCACAAGCTGACTAAATAGGATAGGACAGGAGAGATTACTTTCTGCAACCCAGAAAACCCTACAAAAATCCAACAATTCTGATTACAAAAATGCTGAGATCACACGATCTCGCCACCCACTAAATCAGATCTCAGTGTGAACAAAAACCAAGCCACAGCCGCTGAAAGAACAGGAAAAAGCAAATGAGCAAATAACAGTGACTGCAGAAAAACTATGAGGAGCTCAGGCCCCAGGAGGGGACCTGGCTGACCTCCACAAAAGTGCAGAAAGCAATGCAAAAAACAAGCACAAAAAGAAAAGCAAAAAATATCTTATCTGAAAGCAGGAGATGCAGGCAGGACTCCAGCAAACTTCCAAATGAACCAGGAACCACAATTGAGACAAGAACAACTGATCACCGGCAACCATCATGGGAGGGAACCTCCCTTATATCAGACCAGTCTGTGATTCCAGATTGCCACTCCTCGCTGAAATGTTCAGTACTGTCTGTAACCACCAGAGGGAGCCTCTGCTCAGAAACCATCTCTAGCACATTCATAACACTTCTGCAGCTCACAGGAAATGGTGCAACACATGCATCAGGAAGCTGACACATGCAAATTAGCTCAAAAAGAGCACCAGACATCCCAGAAGAACCCCTTCACGGAGTCGGCCATGATATCAACCCTCATCAATGTCGAGATACTCAGGAGAGGCCCGAAATTTGGGACCAACGAGATGCACATTATGCAGACTGCGCAAGGAAAGAGGTGGCATGGAGGCGCATCTGTGGGCAGATGTTTCCCCACTTTGGGGACAGCCCAAGCGAGGAGCAGCAGCGAATGAGTAAGTAATCTGAATATTTTTCAAACTTCTTAACGGTCAGACCGTAATAATATTTATGATTTTCCCTACAAAATATGTTTTTTGGGTTTTTTTGGCACCAAAATGTTATGTTCAACACATCCGACTAGGCCCCCATGACTATGAGAATTGTATGTAGAAGAATTTGGCATTGTGCAGCTAGCTAAATTATTACTTTATATGTCACATTGCAGTGGATGATGTCATGAGAAGATGGCAAAGCATCCGCGACCAATACCCCAGGGAAATGCAGCAGAGGGCAAGGAGCGGATTAGCAGCACCCACCAAGAGGAAATACGTGTATTTTTACCACCTTAGTTTTCTTGTTCCTATTTTGGATCTGAGACCGTAAGTACCTACATCACACTACATAACACCTATGCAGTTTAGGCTCACATCTGCAACATGTTCTAATACCATTTCATTTCCAAACAGAACTCAGTCCAACCTCACTGAGAGGGAGACAGGCTTCGGCTCAGAGGCCATAATTGACCCGGTTGGGGGAGGAGAAGAGGTGGCTGGCCCATCATCTGACCCTCCCTGCTGCATCCCCCAAGCTTCACAAGCACCAGGACCTGACCAAGCAGCTGGACCGCAACCTGTACCTGACCCCCCTGCTGCAGCAGCAGGCCCCAGTGTAGAGGAAGCAGCCAATAGCAGCAGCCCCACTGTACCTCTGGGGGTATCCCCCCAGGCTGCTTCAATATCCCGCCGTGGGAGAAGACGTCGAGACATCACAGCTTCTGATACCCGGAGGCATGTGGACACTGGAGTCCTCAATTATCTGTCAAGGGCAGCTTTGGATGAGGGTGAGGAGGCCTATGCTCGTAGCCTTGCCCGCTACCTTCGTCCCCTACCCCGAGAGGTCAGGCTCCGTGTGTGAGGATCAATTCAGATCCTAACTGATGCATGCACACCCCCCAATACCCCATATGAGGTGTTTGAATTCCTTTAGAGGTGGCAGCTCTCACCCCGTAACCTTATGCGCCTTACCCCCCACCAAAATGTGCATGCTCAATTAGGATCTGAGGATCCTCCTGCACGGGCGCCTACACCTCAACCCATTCCCCCACCAAACCAACTTTGGCAACAACAGGGCCAAATGGCAGGCTATAACCCCACATCCCAATATGGCCACTTGTACAGATCCAGTGTTGGAGGCTGGTCCCAACCTGGATTTGCTCAACATGGTCATATTGGGAGGTATGATTCTCGTGGGTACCATGTTACCCAGGAATATAATCTCCCTTTTCTTTATGGCAATGTGCCCACACACCAACCTGACCGCGGCAGATGTTAGCTCAGGGCCCAGAAAATCCACCCCAACAGGGTGATGGTCAAGGTGCACCTCAAAGCCAACCACACAGAGACGCTGGGCACCGCCAACCCCACCACCCACATACCACCAGCTGTGATTTTTTATTTTACTTATATATTATGATTTAAAAACCTGTTTGTTATTTTTTTATATTTAGTTGAAACTCATGTTGTGTCAAAGAAATTTGCACTAATCTAGTTGCCTCTAAACAACATATGGTACAAATATGCTCTTCAGTAGGCATAGTCAAACTTTGTTATTTTCATTATATCTTATTATTTATACAAAAGTTTGTTATTTTTTTATATTTATTTTTACACCATGTTGTTTAAAGCATATTTGTACTAATCGGAATGCCTACAAACAGCATATGGTACAGAGATGGTGGGAAATGGGCTACCTGAAAGTTTGTTATTTTCTTTATATATTTTAAATTCTAGCAATGTTTGTTATTTTCTTATATTTAATTTTAAACTTTGTTGGCTATTGCATAATTGCAATAGTCTAGTCTTACAACCCTACCATATGGGTCAGATATGGTGCTCACTAGTGATAGTGAAACTTTGTTATTTTGATTTTGGAATATTATTTATGAAAATGTTTGTTATTTTTTATGACTTATTTTGGTACTTGTGTAATAATGCACACTTACAGTATAGTGCTATGAAGACATATACCATATGACTAAAATATGGTTGTCACTACCTCAAGTGCGAGTTAGCACATGTAAAGATATATTTTTATATAAAGTTTGGTGTCTTGTTGCATAAGTAAGTTCTACTACATCACCAACATATCTGCTATGATTCTGAACTGTAACACCAGACACATACTCTGTCATAGAAAAATACCATTTATGTATACACACAAAAATACATTACAGCATAGATAATGCATCATCTTGTCATGTAGTAGTACCTTCAGGTGACACAAAATATTTGGTAAAGATATCACGGGTTTTCAGTCCTGAGAGTGGGTGACGTAAAGGGATGACATGGGGCGTAGGCATATCCCCATTGGTCACCACACTTTCACCAATATCAGATGGGACACAATCATGCATTCTGGTGAAATTATGTAGAACAACACATGCTTTTATGACCTCATTGACGTTGGCTTCACTCAGCTGAATAGCAGACTGGAGGACCCGCCATTTTGCACACAGAATGCCAAAGGCACACTCCACCAGGCGCCTGGCCCGTGACAGGCGCAAGTTGAAGATCCAACAAGATCAGACGACGGTGATCAAGGTGTAGTCGTGGGTATGGCCTCATCACATTCCTTGATAGCTGGAAGGCCTCATCCCCAACTACAACATATGGGACAGGTTCTAGATTGGAGCCAGGAAGTTGCTGTGCTGGTGGTAGGTGCAACTCGTTATTGCGAAACCGCTGACCCATAATGGAAGAATTAAAAACTCTAGATTCTTCAGTTCTTCCATAGGCCCCAATGTCTACAATTATAAACATGTAGCTACTTTCAACCAGAGCCAACAGCACAACAGAAAAATATTGTTTATACTGTAATTATAGAATTGGGACCCTGAGTTGGGCGGCTTACGCACACGGATGTGCTTCCCATCAAGGGCTCCTATACAATTTGGGAACTGGCATTGCTCCTCAAATCCCCTGGCAATCCTCTTCCAGTCTTCCATCTTTGGCTCAGGCATCACCAGTTGATGAAGTCTGTCCCAGAGTTGTGAGCAGGTATCACGCACAGTGCCAGATATGGTGGACCTCCCAATCAAAAACTCCAGATGGAGTGCGGCATAGGATATGCCAGTAGTTAGGAACCTACAAGTAACCAAATGTAGAGAGAGCAATCATTACACATGCACAAAGGTAGAACAAACGCAATATACATAACTGTTAAATCATTTCATTTGCAAACAATCCTAACTTTAATTTACCACAAGCCAAAGCTTTCTGTCATTTTTACATACACATAATAGTTCTGGAAGTTCTAGGTGATATATGGGATATATTATGAGGATATTTCAGCTACAAACATAAGGGTAAAGGGACACTTGTGGGAAAACACATCATCAACAGACAGTATGTAGGTGAGGAATACATACCATAGCAAAAGGAGAAGTCACTCCTCTGCAGAGATAGCTTTGTGCATCCTGGTATCCTGGTAGGTGATCCCAGGGCGCACAATCTCCAACAAAACATCAAATGTGGGAATGGTCATCGAGAAAACAGGAAAACTTGTCAGGATGAGTCCGCAGAGATGCATAAAGGCGGTGAAAATGGCCTCAAATGCGGATGCACCCACATTTGCCTCCTCCTCCGCGGATCAACGATCACTGGGTATGGCTGGTCAAAGCGGCGGGACAAAACCCAGTTGTACAACACTCAATCAGTTGGGGTGAACTGAAGACTGTCAGACATGTTGGCAACCAAGCAGCAGTACTCCAACACAAGCACATCACCAAAATGGCAAGATTGGGGGCTGCCACCTGATGCAGAGCCAATAAATAGGCTTGCTGATGATGGTTTGAATGAGTTTCAGGCATAAAAAAACGTTAAATGTCCATTTTGCAAGGCTGCGAGAAAAATATGCTATACGGATGCCATACGGATTGCATACGGATGCTTACATGCACAAAATACGCAGCTGCACCCTAACAACGGATGAAATACGGATTATTTTGCCGACAACATTTTGGCGTATTACGCTCGTACATTACGGTCCGTATTTTTCTACGGTGAATGTGACTCCGACCTTAAGTTCAAATCCTGACACATTGTGATGTTGAATCTGCCTAGGAGTCTCTCTTCCCTCGTGTTGGGTTCCCTTCCCCTTATCCCTTCGTGTTGCACTTAGACTTTCCTACACTGTGTGTGACATTATCACTGGCCGTTCACATTTGGAAAAGGGGGAAAAAAAACTGACAATTTTTTTCTCCTTTTGCTGGGTTCTTGGATCCAGTTTCTGTGCTGGCAGACTAGCTGCAGAAGTTGTCAATGGAAGTGATTGACCTTCATTCTGAGGTCCAGTAGCAATGGCAATGGCTGCTGGCTCCTATTGTGGGGGACGCCGCGGGTTGGCCGGTCCAACTTGAACCCAAAATTGCCCTTACGGACAGGTTTTCTGGGGGGTAGGGACAAGGTTTTTGTGTTTAAGGAGGCATGCAAACTATGCTTTAAACTTCATCCTTACTCCTCTGGAGATTAGGAGCAATGAGTAGGAATTATTTCACTGTTGCAGGGAGAACTTCAGTCCTTGGCTTTTTCTCTGCCACAGGTGTCTATGTGTCTCCAGTCTATGGAAGAGATTTCAGGGCCCTTGCCCTGATGTATGATAATCCTGACAATATTTCCTTGGCTGAATCAAAGCTGCTTCGCCTTCAGCAGGTGATCGCTCAGTAGAGACGTATAAGCTCTTAATAATTCGTTTTCAACCTGTAATTCTCTTTTTGTCCTGATAGCAGAGGTGGTGCTAGAGAGGAGGTCTGAAAAAATTTCTGTGTTTGTAGACAGTAGAGCTAGAGTCTTTATGGTGGATGCTGAGTTTTCTAGAACTCATCTAGGGATGTTAGGGCAGACAGGGTGACGTTAAATCTTCCAAGGGGTCTCCACTCCCCCCTTCCATAGTGTTGGGCTCCCTTCCCCTTATCCCTTCATGTTGCACTTTGTCTTGCCTACACTATGCGTGACAATTGGCCCCATCCCTATCCTGGTATGCCTGTCCCCCTCATCCCTATCCTGGTATGCAGGGCCCCCTTCTCGGTCTTGGTATGCATGGCCCTATCTTTAACCTGGTAAAATTGGCTTCCACCCTCATCCTAGTGTGCATGGCCTCCATACGAAAGAAACAAAAAAAAAACTTTAACCATTCTACTTACCTTCCTGCGCTCACATGCAGTTTCTTGTTCCAATGCTAGAAGCTCCTTTATGCTTGTAAGGCAGTAACATCATGCGCGGCTTACAAGCTCAAGAGAGCTGCCAAAATACACACTGCTCTCCACACTGGGACTATGTGCATGGAGGGCAGTGACTATTCATTGCTCTTTAATAGTGAGCACAGTGTTAGCCGCAGCTGATGGCTTCCTGCAACTGCTGGGCTTTCACGTGCTACTAAAGGGAATGAATATTCACTGCTTTCTATGCCTGTGGAGGTGGAGAGAAGTGAATATTCATTGCCTTAAGTAGGGGGGACACGCGAACGCCTGGCAGCTTCAGGAAGTCCGCTAAGGCTAACAGCTTGTCCGCTATTAAACAGAAATTAATATTCACTGCCCTCCACGCCCATGTGCGTGAAATGCAATGAATATTCATTTCACTTTAGCAGCGGGTACAGGAGTTAACCGCAGATCCTGGCTCCTGCCTCCTGTGACCCACTGCTCCGTGGCTGCTGCTCCCCCACCACCCTACCACAGCCAGAGCCGGTATATTTGGACTATAAAACGCACCTCCCATTTTCCTCCACATTTTTGGAGGAAAAAGTCTTAAGAGTCTGAAAAATACAGTACATGTGTCAACAGTATGAAGTAATATCACATATGCCCACATTGGTTAGTCTGCAGGACCAGATCAGTACTGGATTAGAAAATTAGAAATGCATATACTACTCCACAAGACCAGACTAGTACTGGATTAGAAAATTATATATATTAGACAAACCATAGAACCACATCAGTACTGGATTAGAAAAATATACATATTTCGACAGTATTAAATGATATCGCATATGCACACATTGATTAATCTGCAGGACCAGATTAATACTGGATTGGAAAGTTAGATGTGCATATGATATAATTATGCACATACTGTATATATAATCAAAGATAACCAGATCTATACTGGATCAGAGACTGATGAATGTATAAATCAGTATAAAAGACACCTTAACCAGACTGGTCTGCCAAACCAGATAGTTGACAGTTTATAGTTTTGTGGATATGTTATATAATATCCCCAGGTGATACCACATGACCTATGTATCCCTGAGATGCCCTAAAATCACTCTACCTAACAGCAAAGGTTCCCATCCTAATTTACAAGGTTTTGGTGCCCCCGATCCACGGTTTGTAATGCATCTTTATAGAATATCCTGTGCTAGACATAGTCCAACTATCTAGTAGGGAAACAAACGGGAGAGCAATGTATATGATAAAATGAAATGATTCTTATCAATGTGATGTTTCATGGGATATAGACTGATTCCATGCCTCTGCCTCAACGCATTTCCCCAATGCAGTTCATCAGGACTCCTGATTTGTATAATCCATGTAGCATACCTAGGGAACATCCACATTGCTACTTAAATGTGGTTCCCCATGTAGAAAAGAACATCTGATTGGTCCTAGTTTATTAGAGAGGGCTGGGCTTCATGCTGCTTACTGGAATAAATACCCAGTCTGTCAAGGATCAATATAAAGCTCCATGCCTCTATAGACCATGCCCCACAATATTCCCAACCACCAACAAAAAGGTATGGATATAAACATATCTACATACAATGTTTAAGGTGGCTCATGCTGATCTTCGCTTGCCGTGTGCCTGTCAGGACCAGAAATGTATGCATTCCAAGCTGGGACGCAAGCAACCCCGTGTGCGGGGTAAAGATGAGCACCCCAAGATGTAACCTCAATTCAAGAACTTAAATGCTCGCTCTCAAGCCTGGAATGCAAGTGGACATACCGGGCAGGCGCAAGAGAACAATGGATTCAGGCAGCGGCAGTTCAGGAGTACCTGTGTCCCATAATGGAGCGGCAGAGCTGCACATATATACATACAAGGGGTTAACAGATTCTTAAGCCCCAAGGATATAAATAAATAATATATAGTATATGCAAGGATGGTGGCATGTAAATTCAAATAATAACGGATCGATAGTGCATGTATCCCATGACGTAACACATACCCACTGCCTACAGACCTGTAAAGGTAACCAAATTACAAGTTAAAAATAGATAATACACATGATACGTGGATACGTGGAGAGAAGGTGATCATCATGGATATGAGTAACCAATAAGGAGAATCAAATCACAATTGGACGGGAAGAACTAAAACTGGGGAGCTAATTGCATATGTTCCAAAAAACATCAAGTAAGTTTAGTCTACAGTACATGTAGAGCCACAGTACAAACCATGGGTATAGATACAGAAATATCAATGTAAAAACAGAAATCGATAGTTATATCATAAGCCCACAATCAGGAGGTCACATAAAGTGAAGGATGTCCATATTATTAGGGGCCATAATAATAATCCCTGGCTGGGGGGCATAAATCCCATTTAGAGAAAACAACTGTACTGGATTTGTTCATTGAGTACTTTGGAACTCAATGACTGGATCCTGAATATCCATTCAGACTCTTTTTAGAGGATTCGCTTATTGAGATCTCCCTCTCAGATTTGGCCTAATGAGTTCCTATGGCTGTATCACATTTGTTCCGGATGTCATCTAGGTGTTCACCCACCCGCCTTCTGAGTTCCCTCATGGTCTTACCGATATAATCATGCACAATAATAAGTATAAGTGCACGTGGCCTTGTACACTAAGCCTGATGACTTACAATTTCAAAAATCTCTGATGTAAAAACTTTTATCAGATCCAGAGCTAATAAAGGTCATACAGAGATTCATCCATTTACAGGTTTGATAGTCTCTGCACCTAAATGAGCTGCACCCTTTCCTATCAAGCCATGTGCATACCTATTGGGGTCCAGAGTAGAGACTATGTGTGAGGCAGTCTCCTATTGACCTCCCTCTACAGTAGTTGACCTTAGGGGTTGGAGGCACAAGTCCATAAAGGATGTGATCCGCCAGTAGAATGCCCCAGTGTTTCTTCAAAATACTATAAACCCTGTCAGATCAACAATCTTATGTTCCAATGACTCTACTGTTATTTTCCTCACTGATGATTGGCAGACTTTCACTCCTGGTTAAATAGAAGGCAGCATTTATCTCTGCCACAGGTGTGAGCATATGATTTCGCGATGACAGATCGTCAGTATCCCCTCTCTTGGAATCTCTTATGGAGATCCTTCACCTGTGTTTTAAGTTCACTAGTATGGGTACAGTGATTCCTAATGTGGAAGAACTGTCCCTTTGGTATCTCTATTTCAACACCAGCAGTTGATGACTATCTGACTTAAGTAAGCTGTTGGTGGATGTTAGCTTACGATATGTACGTGTACTCAGAAGGCCATGTGGAGATCCAAGAAGACAATTTTTCTGGCATTATACACACATGTGAATCTTAAGCCAAGCATGTTGACATTGAGATGATCAACAAAGGAGAGAATATCAGCCTCTGAAGAGACCAGAATATGAAGACGTCATCAATGTATCTGACACAGAGGCTAATATAAGGATGCCACCATGCCGCCATCTGTCCTGGCCCTCAAATATGACAGTTTCCTCCCACCAGCCCAGGAGCAGGTTTGTGTATGTGGCAGCACAGGGGCTCACCATCGCAGTTCCCCTGAGCCGATGGAAGTATTTCCTATTGAATAGAAAGTAATTACGCGAGAGGACAAAGGACAAGATGAACAAAAGGAATTGGTTATGTTTCCTACATTAAGTAGCCCTCCTGCACAAAAAGCATTTTATTGCTCTCAGCCCCATCTTATGAGGTCAGCATTTTTTTCCAGATTTTCCAGAGCATGGGATTCTCCCTCAGACAGGTTAGAAACATGGCCTAGACTACGACATGAGATTTTACAAAGATCATCCTCTACCAATTTCAAAAATATGTCAATGGTAGAAAAATCTTTGTTAGGGAGCATAAGGGTGCTTCTCTTTTTCAAATCGGTAAAGGACCTCTTCCCCACATCTTTTTGGTTTTCTTCCAGTAATCCTAGGAGCGCTTAAAAACTGTCAATGTCCTGATCGAGAGTCCCAGTTGATGACATTGCTCCTTATTATGATTCTGGAAAAACGGATTCCATTTAAGATTTTAGCCAAATATATTGATGTCCTTGACCCACCAAAAACAGTTATAATGATTTGTTGGAACGAAATTGAGCCCTTTCCGTAATATTCTGAATTCCTCTTTTTTCAACTGGAGTGATGTTAAAAAGAGTTGAGCGAAACAGGTCGGTCAGATTCAAATGTCGCCGACTCTCGCCAAAGTCGGGTTTCGTTGGCTGAAACCCGACCATAGTGTGCAGTCGGCCATGTGGTCGGCAAAATGAGCGCCAAAGTCGAATTTCCCAGAATGCTTGCAGGTGCCTTTTTTCAGCCAAAAAGCAAGGATGTACACTGTGGGCAACGAGATGACATGAGCAGCGTCCACCACCATCTTACAGAAAGGCATTGCAGTGATTGGCTTGCTTTGGGGGGCGTCATTGTGTCTATAAAAGCCCTGAGCGCCGACCTCCATTTTACTGCTGCCAATATTAACAGCAGGGAGAGGTTACTGACGCTGTTTATCAGTAGGGAGAGAGTTAGGGCAGGAAAGAGAAGTTCTTATGTGCTTGTGCTGATAGCAATTGTGCTGTACAGTTAGTGTGCAGTGACAGAGAAGGATTTTCTTGTGTGCAGCAGCGCTGGTTATTTGGCTGCCTGATAGCTGTATTGCTATCTGTACACTGCTGTGCAGACTGCTTTTTACACAGCACTAACACTTTTATTCTTTTTTTCTGCACAGTTACCGACCGTTCATTTTTTCCCACACCATAGCTGTACGCTACTCACACACTACAGAGTACTGGCTGGTATCACAGACAAATACATGCTGACTATCTGTGTGTGACTCCGGAAATATATACGGAGATTGAAATTTTCCCCTACACCGTATACAGCTGTACGCTTCTGAGACAGTACCGTATATCTGCTCTTTGTATTACGGTCAAATCCATACTGAGTGAGCGTCTGTGTGTGACTCCGGAAATATATACGGAAATTGCGATTTTCCCCTACACCATATACAGCTGTACGCTACTGAGACAGTACCGTATATCTGCTCTTTGTATTATGTCAAATCCATACTGAGTGAGCGTCTGTGTGTGACTCCGGAAATATATATGGAGATTGCAATTTTCCCCTACACCGTATACAGCTGTACACTTCAGATACAATACCGTTTTTCTGCTTTTTGTATTACGGTCAAATCCATACTGAGTGAGTGTCTGTGTGTGACTCCGGAAATATATACTGAGATTGCAATTTTTCCCTATACAGTATACAGCTGAACACTTCTGAGACAGTACCGTATATCTGCTCTTTGTATTACGGTCAAATCCATACTGAGTGAGTGTCTGTGTGTGACTCCAGAAATATATACGGAGATTGCAATTTTCCCCTACACCGTATACAGCTGTACACTTCTGAAACAGTACCGTATATCTGCTCTTTGTATTATGATGAAATCTATACTGAGAGAGCGTCTGTGTGTGACTACGGAAATATATACGGAGATTAAAATTTTCACCTTCACCGTATACAGCTGTACGCTCCTCATACAGTACCATATATCTGCTGGTATTTTTGGTACATTTTCCCACACATGAGGAAGTATGGTGGAAGAGACCGCGGATGTGGGCGGGGGGGCCAGCTGGTACCGATGGTGGTGGTGGTGCTGCATCTGCTGGTAGTGCCAAAAGCACAATAGCACCTAACGTAGGAGGTGTTGAGCCTGCGTCATCGTCTGGCTCCAGAAGGCCTGGAAGGCTCCCTTTTCTGGGAGTAGGTAAACCGCTTTTAAAGCCGGAGCATCAGGAACAGGTTTTGGCTTACATTGCCGAAACAGCCTCCTTCTCTATCGCCTCCTCTTCTGAAATTTCAAAGACTGCAAGCACTGAGTTGTCAGTGCCCACTCCTGGTCAGGAACAACACTTTTCCTTGTGTCCTTCACCCCCACGAAAAGTGAAGGATGCAGCAGGCCACACTTCAGATTACTCCCTGAAGCTCTTTTCACATACCATGCCTAACTTATCAAGTCAAATCCTGAATTCCCCAGTCCAAGATGAATATGACATGGAGTGCACTGATGCACAGCCACTGCTTTATGATTCTGCTGGTACATTCACCCAGAGCACTACATTGCCCTCGCAGTCTACTGAGCCAGATTCTGACCCTGATGAAACTCAGGTGCTCCTTCCCACATACTATACCACCTTACACAGTGACACAGAGGAAGGTGCAGATGAAATTGAAGAGGAGGTGATGGATGACCCAGTTGTTGACCCGGATTGGCATCCATTGGGGGAAGAGGGTGCCACTGGCAATAGCTCAGAAGAGGAGGAGGATCCGCAGCAGGCATCGACATCGCAGCTGCAGTTTTCTGGCAGGCCCGTAGCAGTCCAAAAACGTGTTAAAAAAGCAAAAATAGTTACAGGACAGCTTGGCCAGATGGTCAAATTAGCACAGCGTGCAAGCCCTGAAAGTTTTCACATAGTAGGAAGAGTGCAGTGTGGCACTTTTTTGACAAAAATCCTATTGATGAGGCAAAGGTTGTCTGTTAGAAGTGCGGAAGGACCTTTAGACCAAGGGAAAAATCTCCAAAATTTGAATACCAGTTGCATGCTTAGACATGTAAACAACATGCACTTGCAAGCGTGGACGCACTACAAAGCCTCAGGTAGCACACGTGCACCTGCTCCGAATGAAGGTAGCCAGCATTGCTACATCGCTTCCCCCACTGTAAGCCCATCGCTTAGCACACCACCAGCAAGAAATGTTGAGGTGTCGTCGCAAGGCCAAAGCAGTCAGGGAATCACAATGTATTTCCAACGAAAGACTGCATCTAGTCCATCACCATTACCACCACCATCACCATCACCAACCCCCTATCAGTCCGCCATGTCCACCGCTAGTTCTACCATATGCAGCTCTCAAGTCTAGCTCACCGTAGCAGAGACTTTGAGTAGGACAAGAAAGTTCTCATCCTCTCATCAGCGTACACTGGCTTTGAATGCCTACATTGCAAACTGATCTCATTAGAGATGATGCCCTTCCGTTTGGTTGAAAACGCACACTGTGACCTACCCAGTCACCACTTCTTTGCTAGAAATGCCATCCCTGCCCTGCACCTGCATGTGAAAGACCGCATTGTCCATGCACTCAAACAATCAGTGAGTGGAAAGGTGCACTTCACAATAGATGCATGGGCCAGTAGGCATGACCAGGGCCGTTACGTGTCCATCACTGCGCACTGGGTTAATGTGGTGGATGCAGGGTCCACAGGGGATGGCGGCGGTGGGACAGTACTGTATAGCCCACGGTATAGGCAACAGTTGGCTGTAGGCGTTGGACCCTCCTCCTCCTCCAGAAGCAAAAGCTCGTCGACAGATTGCAGTTGCAGGAGCACTTCATCCGCAGCTGACAGTGTTGCACATGAGGTGTCACACTATCGAACAGCTAGTGGTAAGCATCAGCAGGTTGTTTTAAAGATGATGTCTTTGGGCGACAACAGACACACCGTTGAGGTACTGGCCGACTACTTGCAGCGAGAAACTGAGTCATGGCTGGGCAGTCTACATCTTGAGCCAGACAAGGTAGTCAGTGATAACGGCCTTAATTTTGTGGCAGCCACAGACCTATCAAAACTCAGACACATACCTTGCCTGGCTCACACCTTGAACCTGGTAGTGCAGTGCTTCCTAAGTAATTATCCGTAGATAACAGCCCTGCTCCATAAGGTACAAAGACTGTGCTCACACATCCATCGCTCGCCCGTAGACTCCAGTCGTATACAGAGGCTGCAGCGATCGCTCCACCTCCCCAAGCACCGCCTAATCATAGACGTTGCAACAAGGTGGAACTCCACCATGCACATGGTTGAGAGGCTGTGCGAACAGAGGCAGGCTGTAATGCATTTGTGGGAGGATACACGGGCAGGCAGTTTGAGGGCAGACATCGAGTTGTCGGGTGTGCAGTGGTCAAAGCTGAAAGACCTCTGTAAAGTCCTTCAGTGTTTTGGGGAATGCACACAGCTGGTAAGCGCAGACGTCGCCATCATAAGCGTGAGCATCCCACTTATGCGTCTGCTCATGCAAACTTTGACGCACATTAAGGATCAGGCGTCTGCAGCGGAGGAGGAATAGGAGGATGAGGAGGGATGCCTTAATGACTGTCACAGTAAAGATGTATATCTTAGTACCGTGTTAGTCAGTAGATAGGAAATTATTTAGAATTGAGAGTCATATGTGATTCTTCAGATTTTGTATTAGTCTTTGCCTGATGAAGAGACCTGAGTAGTCTCGAAAGCTTGCAGTTTGTTACCATCTTTTCAGTTAGCCATTAAAAGGTATCAACCACTGAGAACTCTCAATTCTAAATATTTTTTTAATGACTGTCAGCCATTGTCTGCTCAGTGAACTGTCGTGGACGATGTGGAGGAAGAAGAGGAGGAGGAGGATGATGGGAATGATTTTTTTGGGGAGGAGGATGCTTCTCAGGGGGCAAGAGAAAATGTTTGTTTCCAAGTTCAGGTACAGGGTTTGAGCTTGACTGGAGGGATGTGGATTTGGCAGAAAGTGCTCCTCCACCCACCACTGGCAGTGCATCATTGACACTTGGAACATTGGCCCACATGTGTGATTATGTGTTGCGGATCCTAAAAAGGGAACCTCGCATTGCCAAAATGATGAAGGATAACGACTACTGGTTGGCCACCATCCTCGATCCACGCTATAATGGCAAATTACAGAACATCATGCCACAGGAGAACCTAGAGCTAATATTGGCGAACAAACAATCAACTCTTGTAAACCGTTTGTTAGAGGCATTCCCAGCACACAGCAGCAGTGCAGGTTCTACCACGAGCAGTAGTGGGCCAAATGGAAGAGGTGTTCGTGGTGCATACAGCCGAAGTGGCATTGGAGACAGGGGTTTCATCATGAAGTTGTGGACTGATTTCTCAAATACCGCTCACACGACTGTTAATACTGAGTTGATTAAAACAGACAGGAGACAGCAGTTGTCAACAATGGTGCGAAATTACCTCTCCTCCCCTATCAATGTTCTCCCTCACAGTTCATTCCCCTTTGACTACTGGGCCTGTAAACTGGACACCTGGCCTGAATTGGCACAATATGCATTACAGGAGCTCGCTTGCCCTGCTAGTAGTGTTCTATCAGAAAGACTCTTCAGTGCAGCGGGATCAATCCTGACAGAAAGAAGAACCCAGCTGTCGATCCAAAATGTTGGTGATCTCACCTTCATAAAAATGAACCAAGCCTGGGTTTCAAAGGATTTTGTACCACCTTCACCTGATGACACATAGGTTGCCAGCAAAATGGCTCGCTTTGTCCTCCTCTTCCTCAGACTTCTCCAATTCCTCCATTTGCAGCTGCTGTACGTCCAGCCTACACCTCAATATATGCCAGTTTTTCGACCTCCCTAACTGGGCTGCCCCCCCAGGGCCGGCGTCAGCACCT
>VIAB01015884.1:0-14513 GCA_009801035.1 Oophaga pumilio | reverse complement strand
GCTAACACGGTACGAAGATACACATCTTTCCTATATAAATAATAATGATGAAGGGTTGATACTGGACTAATCAGATATTTAATCAGATATCAAATGCTGTAATCGTCTAGTTTGGAAATACCTAAGATCTAATAATGCTAATTATTTCTATGATTTATCAATGCAGTTCACATATAATACCACTAGAGGCTGCTCTTGAGGTGGAGTGAACTGCATTTGTCAGCTAAACCAAAGCCGTTTTCCTTGTGATGTAAAACACTATTTACAATATTCAGGCTGACATCATGCACAGCTCAGAAGTATAAGGGGAAAGGAAAGAGGCGTGAAGGGGTCAGCCAATTGTCCAGGTAAATGAATTTGCGTCTACAAATGGATAATTCATTATAAAAGAAAGTGTATCATACAAAAAAGAAATAACCATGGACTGCCTGATATTTTACAAGTATTCTAGAAGTGAAATAAAAAGACACACATTGATCAGTATACAAACAATGAAAGTTAGGATTTAGCTAAAGGTTATAGGGAAGGCTTACACATTAGTGGCATTTCTGAATAAATATTAGCATTAGGTGTCTGACTTGATTCCTTTAGGCTATTTCTGCATTATTAGAACAGAAAACTAATCCTCACTTTCTTATAAAATCTTCATGTTATCTGTCAGCCCGGGGTTACTGGATGCATTAATTCCCTAAGTGAAATACTGGATATATAGGTGTGTTTGTAGCTAGTAGCAGCGCTGGAGTGAAGCAGGTTACATAATGTAGAGAATATTGTGGGTTTGTTGCCAGGTCAGTGCTGCTGAGCATTGGTTCCTAAAAAGGATGTCCTGAAGGAAAAGCGCAACGAGGTAACAAAACAATAATTATTATCAAAATACTATAAGCTGTTTACTAGGGGGGGGTCACCTCCTCCAGATGTAGATCTAGGTTCAGTCTCCGGCAGTAAGAATTGTTCTTCATTAGTCCTGTGAAAAGTCGACTAAATGTGGGTCTCAATAAAAACAGTTGATTTGGTTTCTGTGGTTTTTGTGGAAGACTTCGCTATCCCCTTTTGTGAAAATTGTCCAGGGTTTACTGTGTGAGTCTTCACTGTGAACGGATAACACTTAAATTTAGCTTTTATTAGTTTATTAAATAATCTCAAATATTACTACAAAAGTGCATGGTGTATCTCAAAACCCGGTGTGCCATCCGATAAGTGACTAACAAGTTAAAAAAATATTTAGAGTTGAGAGTCCTCAGTGGTTGATACCTTTTAATGGCTAACTGAAAAGATGGTAACAAATTGCAAGCTTTCGAGACTACTCAGGTCTCTTCATCAGGCTGAACTAATACAAAATCTGAAGAATCACATATTTATACACAAAAACACAGAAAAAATGCAATAGGTAAGACAAGTGACGTGAAGCAGAATAGTCATTATGGCAGAGGGATGAGCATCCCTCTGCCATAATGACTATTCTGCTTCACGTCACTTGTCTTACCTATTGCATTTTTTCTGTGTTTTTGTGTATAAATATGTGATTCTTCAGATTTTGTATTAGTTCAGCCTGATGAAGAGACCTGAGTAGTCTCGAAAGCTTGCAATTTGTTACCATCTTTTCAGTTAGCCATTAAAAGGTATCAACCACTGAGGACTCTCAACTCTAAATATTTTTCTATCTACTGGCTAACACGGTACGAAGATATACATCTTTACTGTAACAAGTTAAAAGCACTAGTCTCTATACAAGTCTCCATGAAAGGAGATCTACACTAGAATTGTTGTCTCAGGCGATTTATTTAAATGAACATATAATGTAAAGTGCGTGAAATAACTATGGCTGCCATGATCCCAAATATTAAGAGTATCTACTAGTAAATAGAGGGTAAACACACTCCCACCTATATTTGCCCATATAGACCTCCTATTTCCCTTAATTGATCCCTGCATCCACTGGTTACTATATTTCACGCATCCTTATTAGAATGTTATTTATATTCCCCGAAAGCCATTCTTATCTAGGCATAAAGAACCCTGTAAAGTGTCAGCGCTTCTACCTAAAACGTACAGTTTAGCACTGTGTCCCAATATTAGATATTGATCTTATTCGATGGACGTGATCTACATTGTTTCTATGGACCTTGTACCTGACATTTGATGTCTGAATTTTAGCCTTGAATTTCTATGAAATTATATTTTTTGCACACGGTAGAGCTGGAATTTCTCCTTGTTTGCTACTCATGGACAAGACCTACCATTACAGGTACGTCCAGCATGAGCAGCATAGTATAACGAATGGCGCTGCTGGTTATGTAAAGGCTCTGTCACGCCCATCAGTGACGTCAAAGTCAAGTTTGCATCCGATTGGACGCTAAGCAACCAATCGGATCTAGTCTGATCGAATTCCCCAAAACTCCGTCACTGTGGGCTCAGCTGGCCAAGCCAATCAGACAGGAGGTAGGTGACGAAGGAGAGTGAGCAGATAAAATCCCTGATTTACTGAATATGTTGCCTCAACTGGCGGTCAGCGCTCAAACACAGGCAAATACCAGTATTTACAAACCACAATCTTTTAAACATAAAGTGGCCTAATATAAAACTAAAAGTGCAGAAAAAAGTACCAGCCATTGTGGCATTTTATCCCTGCTTCTCACAAATTAGTAATTTACACCCACCAAGCAAAATGATAGTATCTAGAATTCATAATCCAACCAGTAACAGAGTCCACAGACCAATAGTACTTAATCAGACATATCGCCACAAAACAATATTGGCATTTTATCGGGAATCTATATATTCTCAGTGAATCTATATAAATTAGGGGATCAAGTTGCCCTTACAGTGTGATACTCTGAGTTTTCAATATTAGGAGTGCATACCAGCCAGCACTGCCACATCGAGTATGATTGCCAGCCAGAGTTCTGCAGTGCAACCCATGTGGATCTGCTATAAAAATTAAGATTACTATTACCTTATGTTGTTAAAATGTTTTAGTTACATAGTAAGAAAATAAACTAGTTAGGGATATGCTGTCATTCTTCTGCAATAAGGGCAGGTGCACACAGTAAACATTGCGGGTTGGATGCTGCATACTTGCACAGCATCCAACCCGCAGCATCCAGATGTTACAGCATAGTGGGTGGGATTTCAAGAAATACCATATCCACTATGTGTCCACACGGCTCACCTATGGAGACACACATGTGGCGCGTTTTTCCAGACTGCAGCATGTCTATTTATCTTGCGGAGACGCGAGTCTCCGCTAGATAAATTTCACCCGTGCAATGTATTGGACGCAGTGATTCCGCACGGTTCAATGAACGCATACACCTGCGTTCAAAAGCCAGCAGCTCTTTGGATGCAGCAGACATGAGATACATCCAAAGCGCTGCCAATTACTGGACATATGCACATAACTTCAAAGCTTTCATCCTTCATAGTGTACAGCTGGTTTCCATAGAGCTCGGCTACTAGTCCCTGCTCAACTACATTCCAGGGGATGGTTTAACTCCTAGTATCACAGCCACATCTCTACAGTCTGATGTGTATGCATATACTCTCAGCTCGTCTTAAAAATCACTCTTCTTTCTACCATCTAAAAATATATCCTCTTATTATATTGCAATCATCATATTCTATAGCACTGTGTATTTACTATTGCTTATTTTGCCTTTCTACCCAGCTAATTCTTCTCTTTTCCATTAGCTCTATGATATCACATGATTAAAAACTGACTAGTTGAATCCTTCTAAGCTCTATTTGACAGGTAAGTTTCCTCTGCATGACTCACGAGTCACTGCAAATGTCCCAAGCAGGTGGGAGGGAGCTGCTGTGTCAGGAGTTGAAGAGGGGAATGATAAATGCAGGGACAAGAGACGTAATGTTTCCACGTAGACCAGAGAAAAGTAGCTGGGTACAAAAGGCAAAATGAGCAATTGTGAGTACACAGTGCTGTATAATATGATGACTGCAATATACTAAAAGGATAAAAACTTTGAAAGGAGGAGGAGGAGTGCTTCTTTAAGGAAAACTTAAGGCATTTCTAGTATGGTGTAAACTATCATTAAACTGAAGGAAGATGGAATAATCTGACACTTTTAAAATGCTTCTTTCTTTACTTCATTTGTCAGCCTGCTCTTAACAATGAAGCTTTGGCTTTTCTCTCTACTACACATACCAACCTGGATATATAATTGTTCGATAAAAGGTAACAGTAATCCAATATGTCATAGACGATATGCAGCCATAGGATGGAAAATACCTTCTGTAATGTCTCACTGAGACTAGAGGTACTGTCACACTAAGCGATCGCACCAGCCATCACGACAACGACACGACCTGGCAGAGATCGTTTGTACATCGCTATAAGGTCGCTAGTAGCTTCCAAACAGGAAGATCTCATAAACGACACATCAGCGATCAGCGATCTGTATAACGACCTCGGCGGTCGTTGGGACGTGTCACACAGCAGGTATTGTTAAAGATCCCGACCTTGATAGGTGTGATTGAGCGCAACCTTTTCCACGCCCCTCAGCACAGATTGGTGGTCACTGTATGTCATATGTCACAGCTCTAGCGTTGTGATTGGATGTCCGCGTCATAAAAGACTACGTATTAGCGCTCCCTTCCATTGTTCTCCAGCGCAAGTGGTCCATATGAATTTCCAGCATCGCTCCATACTGCGTCCTGCTAGCCTTCTGCTTTGCAGCTACTGTGATCCAGTCTGTGCCGCTATTGCATTTGCCCCGGATTCATTTTTTCAGGAGCCCAAAAATGTCTTGTATAAATGGCAAAGCTGAAGTGCTGTAGCGACTAGATGTTGTGGCCACCAATCGGAGCTGAGGGGCGTTAAAACCTTGTCCCGCCTGCGCCGCTGACATGAGTCGCCAACGAGGTCGCTCGTCGTTCATAAAGGGTGTCAAACTCAGTGATTCAGGCTCACTAGCGGGACGCCAACAATCAAAATACGGCCCAGAACGTTCGTGCACGATCAGCGACATCACAGCGGGGGCCACATCGCTGCTACATGTCAGACACAGTGACATCGCTGACGATGTCACTGCTGCGTCATAAAATCGCTGTCGCTTAAGCGATATCGCTAGCAATCTCGCCTAGTATGACAGTACCTTAGGATTGAAGTTCAGCTTGCAGTGAACAATTTGTATATATTTCACTGACACCCAATGCTGGAGACGCTCATTCATCTTCCATTATCTTCTGCTTGTCGTCTATTGATTCCCTTAAGCTTTTTCCTGCTGTGCTAAGAAGGTTACAGACTACAAGGAAAGTTCTTTTTTCCTTTTCTCAGGCTGACTGTTGCTTTGTTTGGTTACGTAAAGGAAATATTTAACTAGAACAGCAGGAAACTAGAATGACATTTATTGGTGACCAAAGAAATTTACAGGACAGGAGGGATGAATCTAATGCACTGCAGTATTATCCGCTGGAGATAATCGTTTTCCAGGATCTAGTAGTTCCTTTATAGTTCCAGTTAAAAAAAGGAAGATTTTTTTTTATAATATTACTAGTAATGTTTGCATTATTGAGCATATTGGAGTGATCACCAAGCTTCTGCGTCTCTTAAGCCCCCGTCTCACACAGCGATCTCGCTAGCGAGATCGCTGCTGAGTCACTAGTTTTGTGACGCAGCAGCGAGCTCACCAGTGATATCGCTGTGTGTGACATTCAGCGACGATCAGCCCCCCTGCCAGGTATCGCTGATCGTCGCTGAATGTCCTGGACATTTTTTTGATCGCTGGTCTCCCGCTGACAGGCATGCATCACTGCGTGTGACAGGCGGGAGACCAGCGATCCGCTGGTAACCAAGGTACACAGCGGGTTTCCAGGTACCGCGCAGCGCTTGGAAACCCGAATTGTACCTTGGTTACCAGCTCCCTGCATCAGGGCGCTGGTATCCAACGTACACTGCGGGTAACTAAGCGATGTTACCCGCAGTGTCGCTGTGCTGATCGCTGCCTGAGCTGCCTGTTTGGCAGCTCAGCAGCGATAATGTAGCAATACACCAGCGATCCTGATCATTGTCGGGATCGCTGGTGTATCGCTATGTGAGACCCGGGCTTTAGGGTAAAATGTGTAACTACTTTAAATGGATTTTCCATTTGCATATCTCTTTTATGATTACAAGTTGCCTATTCAAGAGATAATGTGAAAACAACACTTCTCACTTGTCTACTTTTCAGCTGTTATTGACTTTTTGAAATGTGTTGTCCAGTCTGTTGCAATGTCTGTTCCCCATAGTTCACCCCTGCTGCTCTGCAATTTCACAGGTGTGTATAAACTAATCAGGCGCATAACTAGGGCCCCATATGCCCAATAAGATACCTTTGAATAGGGCCCTCCGTTCATCACCATCAGTCCTGAGTACGCTAACACCCCATATGTGGGGGTAAACCACTGCTTGGGTGCATGGCAGAGCTCAGAAGGGAAGCAAAATTGGCTGTACTTGAGAACGGATGCCATGTCACGTTTGGAGAGCCCCTGATGTGCCTAAACAGTAGAAACCCCCAACAAATGACACCATTTTGGAAACTAGACCCCCAAGGAGCTTATTTAGAAATGTGGTAAGCACTTTGAATCCCCAAGGGCTTTACAGAAGTTTATAACGTAGAGTTGTTAAATTAAAAAATCATATTTTTTCCACAAAAATGATATTTTCACCCTCAATTTTTTATTTTCGCAAAGGTAACAGAAGAAATTGACCACAAAATTTATTGTGCAATTTGTCCTGAGTACGCTGATACCCCATATGTGGGGGTAAACCACTGCTTGGGTGCATGGCAGAGCTCAGAAGGGAAGGAGTGCCATTTGACTTTTTCAGCGCAAAATTGGCTGGAATTGAGAACGGACACCATGTCGCGTTTGGAGAACCCCTGATGTGCATAAACAGTGGAAATCCCCCACAAGTGACACCATTTTGGAATCTAGATCCCCCAAGGAACTTATGAGTATGTGTGGTGGGCATTTTGAACCCCCCAAGTGTTTCACTAAGGTTTATAATGTCCGGCTGTGAAAATAAAAAATCATAGTTTTTTCCCACAAAAATGATTTTTAGTCCCCAATTTTTAATTTTCCCAAGGGTAACAGGAGAAATTGGATGCCAAAAGGTGTTCTCCAATTTTTCCTGAGTACACTGATACCCCATATGTGGGAGAAAACTACTGCATGGGCACATGTCGGGGCTTCGAAGGGAAGTAGTGACCTTTTGGAATCCAGACTTTGATGGAATGGTCTGTGGGCGTCATGTGGCATTTGGAGAGCCACTGATGTGCCTAAACAAAGGAAATGCCCCACAAGTTACCCCATTTTCGAAACTAGACCGGCCTCAAGTAACTTATCTAGATATGCCTTAACAGTGGCAATGCCCAACAAGTGCCCCCTTTTTGGAGCTAATCTACTGTTTTCTGGTATGTGATTTTTATAAGTGACCCCAGATCTCACCGCAGCTCATCCCGGCTGGGAACAGAGCCCAGTGACCGGAGGTAACCTCTATGACGTCACCCCCGGTTACTGACGCTGCATTCCCAGCAGCTCATTCACCAGTGATTCTCAGCGTGGACGTTTGCATCTTGACGCCATCCAGGCTGAAAAGTAATTATCCCTCAGACATGAATTATGGCATGGGATAGAACGATACACATGTATGGTATATTGCTGCTTATTTTTTTTACTTTTATTACAGGAGATCGAGGTCTTCGGTGGAATAAGCGAGGCTGTATGTATGGTTTAATTGAGAATATTAAAGGAGTCTGTTTAATTTTTTCAATTGAAGGACTTTACTCTGGCTGTGTGTTTAATTACAATACAACTATAGAATTAGTAATGGATAGGTGTCTTACAGATGCTTCTCCATTGCTAAGCCATGGTCTTGTCGCATCAACCCCACAAATATTACTCCACTTGCCACCGCTACAGAGCAAGTGGGAAGAGCCGGGCAAAGCGACAGAATTGCCCCCATCAGCCGCTCCTGCTGCCACTGTTATTAGCAGCAGCTAGGTAGGCTGATGGGAGTAATAGTCCCATCAGCTGCTGCCTACTGTCTCTTTTATCACTTAAATATAACTTTCATCATTCTCCCCTGCTTGCACCGACCGCCGACAGAGCAGGGGAGAATGATGACAGCCGTGTTCAGCACCCAGTGCCGGGAAACAGCGCTTACTGCAATGCTTCTTCCCTGGCGCCTGTCTGTGTGGTACTGATGCGGCACACGCATGCCACACGTGTGCCACACGTATTACAAACACGTACACTGACATCTCTGGTACCGGAAATATCAGGACATGTGAAAGAGGCCTTATAGCGGGTTTTTATGTTTGGCAGCTGTCACACACTAAAAGATGCTTTTTATTGCAGAAAATAGTTTTTGCATCACCACATTTTGAGAGCTATAATTTTTCCATATTTCGGCCTACAGAGTCATCTGAGGTCTTATTTTTTGCAGGATGAGCTGATGTTTTTTTTTTGGTACAATTTTCGGACACTTGACATTTTTTGATCGCTTTCTATTCCGATTTTTGAGAGACAGAATGAGCAAAAAACAGCAATTCATGAATTTCTTTTTTTGGGGGGTTCATACCGTTCCGCGTGTGATAAAATTGATAAGGCAGTTTTATTTTTCGGGTCGGTACAATTACAGCGATACCGCATTTATATTTTTTTATGCTTCGGCACTTTTATATAATAAAAACTATTTTATAGAAAAAATAATTGTTTTTGCATCACTTTATTCTGAGCGCTAGAGCTTTTTTATTTTTCCATTGATGGAGATGTATGGCGGCTCGGTTTTTGCAGGACAAGATGGCGTTTTCAGCTGTACCATGTTTATTTATATCCGTCTTTTTGATTGCTTTGATTGATTGATTTTTTTTCAGTGTTATGATGATAAAGCATTGTTTTTTGCGTTTTTTTATGGTGTTCACTAAAGGGGTTAACTAGTGGGACAGTTTATTAGGATCGTTACGGCAATACCAAATATGTGTACTTTTAATGTTTATTTTTTTCTTTCATTCAAATATTTATTTAGAGATTGAAAATTTAGATTTTTTAATTACTTAGATTTTTAAAAAAAATATTTTTACAATTATTATTTTTTTTTTACTTTTTCCTAAGTTTTTTACTTAGTCCCACTATGGGACAATCATTTTTTGCAGGCTTATCGCTTCTATAGCATGTAGATGAAGCAGCATCTTCATGCCATAGAAGCTGTCAGCGCTGCACTGACAGGGAGACTTACTGATCATGCACTAAATGATCAGCAAGTTTTACTAGCTCTGGTGAGCTGGATATCGTCATGACGACATCCGCTCACCATGGCAACAATTGGAACCCCACGTTACGCCGCGGGGTCTCCGAACCAAAGGCAGAGGGGCTATCAGCCCAGTTCCGGCTTTCGGAATGCTGCGATCTTGTTTGATCGCAGTATTTAGGGGATTAAAGTGCCGGGAGCTGTCTGTGACCGCTCCTGGCACCTAGTGCCGGGTGTCTGCTGTCAGACAGCGAGTGAACACGGCCAATTGCTCAGGCGTAATATTCCATCCATGGTCAAATTGGCCCAGGGCACATGGACAGAATATTACGTCTGATGTCAGAAAGATTGAAATACACATACAGGTTTGATGCACTTTTTAAGCCACAGCCAGAAGTGGATCCAACACAAGAAAAGGACAGGCCTTTCTTTATATTTCAGATCATTTTCTCTTTTTCTACCATATAATATTACTTTTTGAAGTCGTCAAAGGATGGAAGGAAAAGTTTGTGGATGGTTTCTGCGCTTGCTGACAGTTAATGAGACGTATATCCCAGGGTATAAAACAAAATGGTGGTTTATTCTACACATTTTCAAAGTACAAATGACTTCTTCATCAGGAAAGACCACAAGTATACCAAATAATATTACTTTTTGAAGTCAAGCATTATGGTATCTGGCTAGTCATAAGTTGCGGCCTGCTATTTTTTAATTGGGGTGATCTGATTGTGAATCACTTCTTTTTGTACTTCCTTTACATTTCACATTCCATTTCCACATCCTGCTTTGGGTCAAAAAACAGCAACAGAACTTTACTATATGTATAAGTGATTTTAGCCCTAACGATAGTCTTCTTGTAATATGTATACGGACGGGAACAAAATTGTTGAAACTCTTCTGTTACTCGTGCACAGCTGCCATCCGCTGCCATGGTGGGACCATACATGTTTTTTATGTTAAAGATGTTCTCCAGAATCTCAATTAAACTTAAACTTACAGTTTCCTTTCCACTGGCAGATTAGTAGGATGTAGTATTATACATATATACAGATGTGGACAAAATTGTTGGTGTCCTTCTTTGATTTGTAATTTGGATTGACTGAATATCAACTAATGAAAACCAGACATTGCTTTTGAATTGTGTTTCAAAAGAGAACTTAAAAAAACAAAACTAATGGAAATGATCTGGATAACAATAATGATTCTACTAATTTAATATCTTGTTGCACATGTGATTTGATTACTATATGTAACTAAACAGGCTCCAAATTGCAATTATTTGTATTGGCAACATACTGTTTTTAGTTTTTGCTTGAAATTAAACTAATTGAATAAATAAAATAAAATTAGTCAAACACATTTATTGTTTTTGGGATTACATGTAATAAATTTTCTTTTGCATGTTTATTGTTCATGATCATTCAATCTTGCCACTTATTTTTGTATTCCATTCGGTTTCTGTTTGAATGTGCAGTTTTTGTTCAGGATTCTCCTTTAAAGAGAATAAAACCTTATACTAGAGTAAAATAAAAAAGCTTATGTGGAAAAAGTGATGCTGGCATGCTGCACTGATCTAAAACGGAACCTATCAGGTCCCCTGTGCCCCCAAAACCACCAGCAATTTCCTGCATAATAGTCACTTTATTACATTGAAGAAAAAGTATTTCTAAAGTCTATTTATGATTTGTAAAGGAATCCTTTGACTAGTCGATGGATTGTTAGTTTCGCCAGACTAGTTGGCCCACTTACCAAGTTGTCGTAAGTGGGCAGCAGTATTTACCTGCCCAGGTCTCAGAACTAAGGCACTATCAGCATATAGTAAACATGGCTTGTATAAGGCGCTGTTCACACACAGGTAATGCACAGTGTCTGGCTATCAGCCTATTACCAACGCCCATACTATTTGATTAGGCGGGCTGCCCAGTACTATCTAAGTGCACTCCATGAGAACGGGCACCCTAGTTTAAAGACCAAAAATGCTGAGCTCGGCTGCACCCTGTAAAAGGAAGCTCAAAAAAATACACATAATATATGAGGTATTGGTCAATATTTTGGCCAAGATACACAAGGTCGCAACCCACATCAAGGGTCCTCACACTTGCGACTCCTAACACTAAAACCAAAAGCAAAGCCACAAAAAGAGGAATAAAAAATCCTCCAAAAATGCAAGAACTAACACAGGAAAAAAAGGGAAGCAATATTTACCTGCCCAGGTCTCAGAACTAATGCAGTATCAGGATGCATCAAACCCACGTAGTAAATATGGCGGCAACACAGGTACAAAATACTGATAAGACAAGCACTCAATACCTGGAGTGGGTGATTGCTTAGTATTAAATTGCACAAAAGAGGCTTGTATAGGGCACTGGTCACACACAGGTAATGTACATTGTCTGGCTTACAGCTTATTAGTGACACCCACACAATTAGAATAGGTGGGCTTCCCATCATTATCTAAGTGCACCCCATGAGTAGAAATGATCAAATTTGTTCGTATTTTGTCCCCGAATCTGATTTTGACATATTCGAGCCATATTCGAACAATATTCATGGCGAATGAATGTCTTATGATCGGTTCCGAACGTATTCCGTAATTTTTACTCCCATTGACTCTAATTACGTTCGTCTGTGTTCGACGAATATTGCAAAAACAATATTCGATGCCGATTGTATTTGGAATCAAATCCAAACAAATTCACTCATCTCTACCCATGAGCAGTTCTTTGTTATTATGGAGCTGGCAGTGACTGTATGAGGGTATATACATATACTCCATGTATTGGAATCGGAGGTGAATATACCGTACGCTCACTGTGAGCTGCGGCCTCGCCAATACCTCGTCAGCTAATCACCCTGATGACTGGAGGCAGCGGAGTTGAATTTCCCTGACATATTTGTGGCAAGCGATGAGACCAGTGTGATCTCTCTGTTGTCATCTGCGACAAAGTGGTAACAGTGGTGGAATCTGCGAGACCCCCCTGCCTGTTATCCTTGACAGGATAACAGGCAGGAGTATACATTAGATAGCTCAGATAAAGTATTCAGTGACATGTAGAAACCAATTATAAAGTAATTATTACCCATTAAAATAAAAAAAGTAATTTTACTGATATTTCTGTTTCTGAGGTAATTAATACTGCTGCAATTACACCACATGCAGGGATTCACACAGCTTCCTTAACAGAAAATTTGCTTTGTTGGGCATTTTAGGTAAAGGTTAATTCTTGGCACCTCCAGATTCTGATGTCTAGGAAAGCTAGGCGGCAACCTTCTTGGGAGCAGAAGACTGAATCCATGTTGTAATTGTTACCCAGAATCATATTTCTCAGTAACAGCTGTATAAAATCTTTAATACTGTAACTGCATAGAGGAGGACAACTGAGGACAACTCAGGGACTTAGGCGATGGTGATGTCATCTTCTGATGATGAAACCTGAGATGGTGAATGTGTTCCTTATGAAGGTTTAGTTACTTCTACATTGTGAAAGTTGTAGTCATTGACTTGCCTTGGAAAAAGCTGTTACGTGGCATTTCCTTTCACTTTTTCTGACTTTCTTTATTTTATGGATATGAAATGTACAGCATTTACCTTTGCTTTGTATGCTTGTCTATGCTTCTGTCATTTATAAACCATCTGGGCTACTAACATTCCCTGACATTCCCCTGTGCCGTGCCATTTTTGTTTTCACAGTTTTCTTTGTGTGTTACCTTAATTTACTGATACCTTGAAATTAAACTGAACATATGCTTTGCCTTGCAATAAGTAACTATAATAAAAATCAACCAGCGGATAGAAAGCCAAGCAGATCCGCTTCACAGCTCTAGGCAGATGTTCTATTCTTCTCTTTCCCCTGTAGTCCTTTATTGGATGAAGCAAGGCAGAATGGAATTCTGTATTCAAAGTTTTTTAATGTGGTTAGAGCACATCCATTCATTTTCTTTTTATCTTAAAGAGGTTTTCCCACTAACAAAAGTTCATTTTAATCAATGGATTTTGGAATAAGAATGATTAACACGATTAGATGTGATTAAAATGTTTATGTGCTGAGAAAATCTTATAAATGTGTCCCTGCTGTGTACTGTGTAATGGCTGTGTCTGACCGTACATGGTCTGATCATATCACAGCTCCTGGGCAGGGGGGAAGCAAAAAAGATTATACAGACAGGACAGCAGGGGGTCTCAGCTGATTTTTTTGGGAGTTAAAACATTTCCGACTGTTTTTAAGCAATGTTTTACTTCAAATAATGAATCATTTGCGATCCCGTGCTGTCCTGTCTGTATACTCTCTTTTACTTCCTCCCCTGCCCAGGAGCTGTGCGATGATCAGACCATATTCCTTTACCGACAGACACGGTCATTACACAGTACACAGCAGGGGCACATTTATAAAATTATCTCAGCGCAGGAACATTTTTTTAAACATTCAGTTGTGGAAGTTATTATTATTTCAATATCTATTCATTAAAATTAACTTGGTGGGGAAACCTCTTTAAGTTCGCATTCTAAATTATTTTATCCAGTTATGTAAAACGCACCAATTTTATTCTCACCAAAAAGCTAAACAATTATTTTAAGCATTTAAGAACATACTATAGTTAGTGATTCTACTAGTATAAGACCAAGTGGATGCTCAGCAATAAGCCAAGGATAAACAGAACTCTACTGCATGGATCCCTACATACACATTAGGGGACATTTATCATCAGGGACATTTTCAAAGACAATTTATTTTTGTGGTTGGGTTGTCTTTATGCCAAATATTTCAAAGCATCACATAATGTTTCAGAAATTTGGCACATCTTTAAAAACAACACTATCTAGAGCTGTTTCTCCAAAGCTCAGGCTTTACTCTCTGGCTTTTACAATGCCAGCCTATGGAGCTCCAGAACAAGGCTCATAGGCTTTTACTGTAAAAGAGACTGCCAGCTCACGTATGATGTATAGAATGAGCTTGATAGGCTCATTTGCGGTCACAACACTCAGAAGGGCGGAAGACTAGTTCAGGACACCAGAAAGAGCAGCACACTAACACTACATTATATGCACATACACACATTTAATCAATAAAAAGGCTTGTGGAAGTGCTTAAGTAATCAAACTTATGGAAGGCTTTATGCCAAGACTAGAGTTGACCGAAACAGGTCGGTCAGATTCATAAGTCGCCGACTTTCGCCAAAGTCGGGTTTCGCACGGCGAAACCCGACCATAGTGCGCAGTCGGCCATGCGGTGTCATGGGTGCATCGCCATGAAGATCATCGCGATTGCAC
>VIAB01015879.1:12343-30416 GCA_009801035.1 Oophaga pumilio | reverse complement strand
CATTGGCGATTCTCGCCCGATAATCAGTGACAATCGCAGCATGCCGCGATTTTCTCGGCCCGAGGTAAACGGCAGAGAAAAAATCGGATGCTGGGAGCTGCCCCATAGATAAACATTGGTCCGAGTGCAATGCGATATTTCATCGAATTCCACTCGCCTGTTTTTGTCGCCAGTGTGACTCCGGCCTAAATGTAATATACAGCTCAAGAGGGTAAGGCCATACCCTGAAAAAACCTACAAGAAGCAAACTAAATAAAAACCCTGCTATAACCAAATAAGGAAAAAGCAAAAGTGCATTAATATTGGAAGGTGCAGGACCATCTCGATCAAGGTCATCTTGATGACGGTGAGATGGCTTTTATGCTATTTTTGATCAAAAACAGTATTACTAAGAACCCTGTGTTATTTAAATGCACTTTTGCTTTTTACTTATTTGGTTATAGCAGGGCTTTTATTTATTTTGCTTCTTGCAGGCTTTTTCAATGTCTTATGGCCAAAGTGAATGTGCTGCATGTATACCAACTTTAACCAAGCTCAATTTTTGTGTGTTTTTTCCAATATAAATTATGCTTGTTCCACAGCACACTATATACAGTATGATTTTTACACACCTACCTAAATTCAAGGTGATGGCCCCACATCTCCCTATATACAATATGATGCTCCCACAGCTTCCTATATATGGAATGATTTCCCCACAGCTCTTTATATACAGTTTGACAGCCCTCACAGCTCCTTATTCAAAGTAAGATGACCCTACAGCTCACTATGTATAGTATGATGTCCCCACAGCCCCTACACACAGTATGATAGCCCCACAGCTCCCTATAAACAATGATACTCCCACACTTCCCTTTATACAATAGGAGGCCCTTACAGCTCGCTATACAGTATGCAGCGTCAAATCCCCTGAGTCCTCTATGCACAGTATGATGGTCCCCACAACTCATTATATTCAGCTCCCTATGTACACAATGATTCTCCCACAGTTCCCTATACACAATATGATGGATCCACAACTCCTTATATAAAGTATAATGTCCCCACAGCTATCTATAAACAGTATGATGGTCCCCAAAATACTATGAGGTGATGGCTCCATAGTTCCCAATATATAATTTGATACCCCCACAGCTGCCAATTTTCAGTATGATGGCCCCCACATATTCTTATGTTCAGTGTGATTCCCCCACAGCACCTATACACAGTATAATGGTCTTCACAGCTCCATGTATACAGAATGATGACCCCACAGCACTCTGTAAACAATATAATGAACCCACATCTCCCTATATACAGTATCATGGCCCCTGCTGGTTTCTAAATACACTATGATGCTACCAGCCCGATATTTACAGTATGATGACCCCCACAACTCCCTACATACAGTATGATGCCCCAGAAGCCCCTATATAAAGTATGGTTGGCCCCACAGCTCTCTATGCACAGTATGATCTCCTCACAGTTCCCTATACAGTATGATGCCCCCAGTACCCTATATACAGTCACCAGACCTGAACCCAATCGAGATGGTTTGGGGTGAGCTAGACCACAGAGTGAAGGCAAAAGGGCCAACAAGTGCTAAGCATCTCTGGGAACTCCTTCAAGACTGTTGGAAGACCATTTCTGGTGACTACCTCTTGAAGCTCATCAAGAGAATGCCAAGAGTGTGCAAAGCAGTAATCATAGCAATAGGTGGCGAATTTGAAGAACCTAGAATATAAGACATATTTTCAGTTTCTTCACACTTTTTTGTAAAGTATATAATTCCACATGTGTTAATTCATAGTTTTGATGCCTTCAGTGTGAATGTACAATTTTCATAGTCATGAAAATACAGAAAAATCTTTAAATGAGAAGGTGTGTCCAAACTTTTGGTCTGTACTGTATAATTAGTGTCCCCATGAATGGATCATATATCCACTTTTGTTTACATTTTTACAACGGGGATTTTTCTTAAAACCAATTCACTTATATGGTCCCTGTGCCATTACCATGTTTGTATACTGAAAGACTGGGCACACTCAATAGAATGGTGTGAAATATTGGATAATTTTGATACATACAGTAGACACTAGAAACAAACGTTTTGGTCAAGGAGGCAATTGTGAAGATAGAGGCATACAATTGGTGGTGCAGGTGGTAGATGAATGATTAACATACCGAAATAGATAATGGTTTGGAAGTGGTCAGGAGAGACCTATGGAGTAAAATATAACAAAACATCAGCGCTATACCAGGACGCTATATAACGGCTGCAATGTCTCAGTGAGAGTGCACTTACCAATGGAGGGCCTGTCGCAATGATGTGTACTGTGACGTGGTGTCCGCCACAAGTCAGGGAGGTGAGAGGTAGTGCTCGCTGTGTCTATTTATGACAGGAAAGCGTTGTGCAGCTTGCTGATGGGCGGAAGCCGGAAGTGAAGTCACCGGAAATGACGTTTGCGTTCCAGAGACTGGACGTGACGTCATTTCGCGTTCCACTGAGAGACGTGGGCTGTACTAAGCGTCCCAGGGAGGCTGGAGCTTGCGTGTCATCGCCATAGTGACGATTGCTCTCAGTAAAGTGGGGTGGTAACTTGATGAGACAAGATGAAGGAAAATCACTGCGACAGGCCCTCCATTGGTAAGTGCACTCTCACTGAGACATTGCAGCAGTTATATAGCGTCCTGGTATAGCGCTGATGTTTTGTTATATTTTACTCCAGCCTAACCATAGGTCTCTCCTGACCACTTCCAAATCATTTTCTATTTCGGTATGTTAATCCTTCATCTACCACCGGCACCACCAATTGTATGCCTCTATCTTCACAATTGCCTCCAATTATTTTAGATCTTTATTTACATGCAGTCTACATGTAGGGCACAATTCACACGGACAGTCATCACTGTCTCTAGGTACATCCTTTTCGTTTTGTTCTAGGTCCTGTCTCTCATGTCAACTCTCTATTATAACCTTAATGCTGCTGTAATCCCCTGATTATTGCCTAATATTACCTTTGACCTGATAATATGTACATACTTTATTTATTGTTATTTTTTTATTTTTAATTATGATCAACCCACTACATTTATCACTACCAGTTATTATTATTCTTTTTTGTAGAACACTGATGAAGGTCTCCTTGACCGAAATGTTTGTTTCTAGTGTCTACTGTATGTATTAAAATTATCCTATAATTCACACCATTCTATTGAGTGTGCCCAGTCTCTCAGTATATATTGGTATGGTGTGGGAACCTACTGTGGCACCTCTCTCGAAGGCCTCTTTCACACTTCAGTCGTGCGACGTCAGTCAAAATCCGTCAAAATGTGAAAAAAACGGATCCGCCATTTTTTTTTGGCGGATCCGTTTTTTTCCCATAGACTTGCATTAGTGACGGATTTTGACGGATGGTCGTCCGTTATGTCCGTTTTTGGACGGATCCGCCAAAAAATTGGCGTCCGTCATTGCAAAAAAACGTCCAATGCAACGTTTTTTTTGACCGCCAAAATGGCGGACAACGGCGGATCCGCCGCATCCGCCATTTTGTACAATGGCCGCCTATGGGCGGCGGATCCGCCAGCATCCGTTTTTGACGGAATCCGCCTGCGGATCCGTCGCCTCTATTGAAAACCATAGTAAAATGCAGTGTCCGGGTCTCTCTCTCTCTCTCTCTCTCTCTCTCTCTCTCACTTACATTTCCGGAATGAAATTTCCATCATTTCCGGGTGAAATTTTCTTGGCGGATCCGTCAGAAAACTGACCACTTTTGCATCCGTTTTTTCCCTTTTCTGACGGATCCGCCAATTTCACGGATGGGCGGACGTCACACAACGGAAGTGTGAAAGAGGCCTTAGGCTGTGCTAGCATTTACTAGACCATTACCACATTTGTGTCACTGATCGCCTGTTTGTACTACTGTTGCTTGTATGTTTTTTATCTGTATATTGGATTACCCTATGTCCTGTTTTTTGAATATTTAATAAAGTAAAAAACTGTTTTATCTTTAACGGGACTGATGTATATCTTTTCCTAACAATTTTGGTTCACAATTTATTGTGGGATGCAAAAAACTCTATTTTTCTTGATGTGTTGCAGGCTGGCAGCTGATGTCAGCATGCACGTCGCCGACGTATGACGTCACTGTCATACGCCAGAGCAACACTGCGTGCCTCATCTGAATCAGAGAGGAGGCCACAGCTGGAGCTCAGCCAGGTAAGGAAAAACTTTATTTTTTGTGAAGCTGCAGTATGGGGCATATTATACCAGTATGGAGGTGCATTACACTATGGAGGTGCATTATACTGCTATGGGGATGTATTATACTATGGGGGTGCATTATACTACTATAAGCGTGCATTATAGTACTATGGGGCTGCATTACATTATGGGGTGCATTATACTGCTATGGGGGTGCATTATACCACTATGGGGTGCATTATACTATGAGGCTGCATTATACCTCTATGCGGGTGCATTATACCGCTATGTGTGTGCATTATACTGCTATGTGGGTGCATTACACTATATATGACTATGGGGTACACTATTCTACTATGAGGGTGCACTATACCACTATAGGAGTGCATTATACCACTACGTGGGTGCATTATACCACTATAGGGTTGAATTATACCACTATGGGGGTGCATTATATTGCTATGTGGGTGCATTATACTGCTATGGGGGTGCATTATACCATTATGGGGGTGCATTATACCACTATGAGGCTGCATTATACCGCTATGAGAGTGCATTATACTGCTCTGTGGGTACATTATACTATATATGACTATGAGGTACATTATACTACTATGGGGGTGCATTATACAACTATGGGGCTGCATTATACCACTATGGGGTGCATTATACCATTATGGGGGTGCATTATACCACTATGAGGCTGCATTATACCGATATGAGAGTGCATTATACCGCTATGTGGGTGCATTATACTGCTCTGTGGGTACATTATACTATATATGACTATGAGGTACATTATACTACTATGGGTCTGCATTATACTATATATGACTGGGGGTGCATTATACTACTATGGGGGTGTATTATACTGCTATATAAGACTATGGGGTACATTATACTATTATGGATGACTATCGGGTCAATATAGAGAGACATGGGGGAAGTATGGAGAGACATGAGGCAGAATAGGAAGACGCGGGGTCGAGAATGTTGGATATTATTACTGTAGGGACTAATTAAAGGATATTATTTTTGAAGATACTGTTGTTATGGGTCTGCGGAACACACCAAATATATAATGTAGAAAGGTGCGTTCGCAGCCCGGGGTCCACCGTGCAAGCGGAGCCTGCTGCTAGTAAAAATGGCGCGAGAAGCAAACTCTGTTATCCCGCAGAGTCGCCAACATAAACGCCGTAATGTGCTGTGGCAATGAATACGAACTCTGTTACTCCACAGAGCCGCTAGAAGGAGAGCCGCAGCGCTATATGGCGATGTTTGCGCACTCACTAGACACAACTGAGTGGCAAAGAAAACACGCTAGGGCGCTGACTAGCGTTGAAAGCGAACCCTGTTACGTCACAGGGCCGCTGAGAAAAAGCACTGTGTCCTGTAAGGCTCTCAGGTACACAGTTAAGTGCTAAGCGTACATAAAGCGTGATCATGTGCTAAAGTCCTCGCGGGAGTCACCCGCAATCTATGGCGTCTGAACGCCAGACCCTGAATACGGCAATCAAAACTCCTCACCGGTTATGCCGGTAATCTAGGGCATCTAGGACACCGACCCTGACCAGCTACCATACCAAACTCCTCACCGATTAAGTCGGTATTCTAGTGGCTTATTTCAGCCGGGTCCCTATCCACACATACACATGACCACACTGGCGCATAGCATACAATGGTTGATATTAGCGCATGGCGGCCCAGCCATGCTACCCTTTTATAGCAACAGCTACAGGACCTTCCAGGAACAAGGACCAATGAGAAACTGTTACAAACACATGTAGCTACATGACCTTCCTGGCGGACCAATAGGAGCCGCTGCAGCACCTGAACATGTGACCCCTGTTCTCCAATGAGAGATCTCACTCTGGGCATGCTCAGAAGGGAAAACGCAGGACTTTGTCCCAAAGACGTCTGCTCCAGCACTGGCTATAATAGCAGATCCAGGAAAGACAGCAGCAATTCACTGCACAGTAGTGGAGTGGGCAAGACGCTTGGACCGATGTCTCTGCTGAGCAGGCTCCACTGTGGCTGGAGATGAATGGGAGACCGCAGCGGGACGGGTTCGAGACTCCCCTTGTGCACCCTACCTGTACACTGACACTATACACTGTATACTATTTACTGAGCTCCTATGTATAATGTCACTGGTGATCCTTGTATTACCTGTATATGAAGTACAGATCTCCTGTGTATAATGGCACTTATGGTAATATTAGTATTGTGTTTTTTTTATTAATCATTAGTATTGTAGTATTCGGTCACTATGTTGTAGTAATATGTGATCTGGTCATGGTGTGACGGTATTTTTTCCTTGTATGTGGTATTATTCGGTCACTGTGGTGACAATATGTGGTCTGGACATGGTGTGGCAGTATTTGTTCCTTGTATGTAGCATTATTTAATCACTATGTGGTAGTAATACGCAGTCTCCACCTCAAAAACATTTCTAAAATTCAACCTTTTCTTACTTTCGACTCTGCAAAAACTCTTACTGTTTCTCTTATTCATTCTCGTCTGGACTATTGTAACTCTCTACTAATCAGTCTTCTTCTTGCCAAACTCTCTCCTCTCCAATCTGTCTTGAATGCTGCAGCCAGGATCATATTCCTCACCAATTGTTATACCGATGTCTCTACCTTGTGCCAGTCATTACACTGGTTACGCATCCACTCCAGAATCCAGTACAAAACTTATTACCCTCACCCACAAAGCACTCCATGGCTCAGCACCACCCTACATCTCCTCCCTCGTCTCAGTCTACCACCCTACCTGTGCCCTCCGTTCTGCTAATGACCTAAGGTTAACATCCTCAATAATCAGAACTTTCCCCTCCCGTCTCCAAGACTTTTCACGTGCTGCGCCAATTCTTTGGTATGCACTACCCAGGTTAATACGATTAATCCCCACAGTTTTAAGCATGCCCTAAAAACGCATTTGTTCAGACTGGGCTACCGTCTCAATGCATTACCCTAACTATCCCTGTGTGGCCCATTCAAATTTTTTTTACCATAATCAGGTTCCTCGCATCATCTTCTCACATGCTTTATGCATTTAATAGCCCTCTGTGTCTGTACTGTTACATACTTTGGCTGTTAACTGGTTCATGTAGCATTACAGGAACACCCGATTCGTACACTATGGCTGGTATGAACAATGAAAGCAATTAATACCATCTACCTTTTGTGTCTCCCCTTTTTCCTCATAGATTGTAAGCTTGCAAGCAGGGCCCTCATTCCTATTGGTATCTGTTTTGATCTGTGCTAATTGTTATGCTGTAATGTCTATTGTCTGAACAAGTCCCCTCTATAATGTAAAGTGCTGTGGAATATGCTGGCGCTACAGAAATACAATTATTATTATTATTAGTCTGGTCATTGTGTGGCATTTTTTTTCCTTGTATGTGCTATTATTTGATATATAATATATGGTTGTAATATGTGGTCTGGTTATGTTGTGTTGGTATTTGTTCCTTGTATGTGGCATTATTGGTCACCATGTGGTGGTAATATTTGGTCTGGACATGATGCTGTGGTATTTGTCCCTTGTATGTGGTATTCGGTCACTGTGGTGGTAATATGTGGTCTGAACATGGTGTGGCGGTATTTGTTCCTTGTATGTGGTATTATAGGTCACTATGTAGTGGTAATATGGTATCTGGTCATGGTGCGGCGGTATTTGTTCCTTGTTTATAATATTATTAGTCATTTTAAAAATTGAAAAATAAATAAAAATATACTGAAATTGTATTGGATATTTTAACAAATGTTTAGTAAGTTACAGTAGAGTAGAGCCCAGCCAAAAGAGTTTACTAATTAATTTATTAATTTAGCCCGTTTTTGCGCTCCTGCTGACCGGGTTTCATTCAACTCTGCACCTCCCTTCCTCATCTGAGGCACGCGGCTGGAGCTGCATTACATCACCCAAAGCTGCGCTTGGCTGGCGCTCCTCTGTGACCGTCTTACCTTGTCTGAACTTATCTTTCCCTCCCTGGAGGGTGACGGCAGGAGCTCTGGGAGAGCGGCCTTCTCCTCATTCCACAGGACCTTCTGATCACGTGTTCCTCAGGTCCTGCGGTCACGTGACGCCGGACGGGTGCTTGGGAACCTGCTCCTTTCTCCCCACGCCAGCCGCCGTTCCTTCACGGTTGAGTCCCGGATTTCCCAGACCACCGTTCCTTGCAAGCGACTCCACCATATCTGGACATCGTTCTCCTGGGCTACTCCACCTGATTGAATGGTCTCCTCGATACTCCTAACAGTGTTATGCATGTTGCATGACCTCCTGAGGTTAGTAGATTTAACCCCCTTTATTTCCCAGCTCCGCACCACCAGGTATTGCTCAATTGGGCATCTTTGCTATGTTTTTGTTCCCTTTTGTCTTATCTATGGTGTGAACACTACCATACAATGACTGAGATGACAACAAAACCCTTATTATATGCTGTTTGTGCATATTAAATACCCCATAAATCGAGTCGATTAAGCTCTACTGTGGTGTTCCTGATGCTTTTCACATTGTTATGCATGTGCATAACCACTAAAGGTTAGCTTCTATTATCATCATCAAGGCTGCACCCTGTGACTGGGTACTTTTCAATTGGTTTTCTCTTTTTTTCTTTTTTTTTCCTTTTGTCTCCCTATATTCCTGAGAACCTAACCAACTAACCGCATGTAACGAAGACCGCAACTTGGGACCTCACTTTTGTGATTAACCCCCTGTGGTTGACCCTGACCCATATGCACATGTCAACCCCAAAACTAGCTCAAGTAATTTTTACCCTGTCCACCACAAGGGCCCACATGTTGAGACCTTTCAACAACTTATACTTAAGGAACTGCGATCTCTTTCCCCTGTTTTTAAAATTTTTTCTAATTTGTGCCCTGCTGAGAAATTAGCGCTCCATTCACTTAAAACCAGTAAGGACATTATTATAAGAAATGCAGACAAAGTAGGTGGGGTGGTTATCATGGATAGACACAGGTACAATCATGAGGGGTTTAGATTACTCAGTGACTCGGACTACTATGAGAAACTGGCCCATGACCCATCTTCCTTTATCTTCTCTGAATATATCTCATTTATCAAAGATGCGAGGTCACGTGGAATCTTAAATCTGAATGAATTTAAATTCCTTAATATTTCTAAGTTTAAATTACCCTTCTTTTATTTTCTACCGAAGATTCATAAAGACCCCATTAACCCTCCCGGTCGCCCTTTCATCTCGGGGATTAAATCCTCTACCTGCAATCTCTCCCATTATATAGGTTTGTTTTTACAAAAATATGTCCTAAATTTACTCTCCCACCTTAAGGATTCATCTCACCTGTTCGACCTCCTTCTTTCCCTCCCCACCATGGGTAACTTCCTCTTACTCACACTTGACGTTCAGGCCTTGTACACCAATATCCCCCATGATTTGGGTTTGAAGTCGGTTCAACAATTTCTTTCAACTGATGATCTCTTACCCCCCTACAGCAAGATTTTTTTAAAAAAAGTCATACTGTTTGTTCTTAACAATAACATCTTTTCCTTTGAGAACACCTGCTACCGCCAAGTGAGGGGCTGCGCGATGGGGACGAGATTTGCCCCCAGTTATGCTAATCTCTATATGGGGGCTTTCGAGTCCGCCTTCATCTCGCAGTCCCCACTGGCGGTTGGCAAGATAGCCCTGTATCAACGCTTCATTGATGATTTTTTTATAATATGGACTTGTTCAGAGTTAGAAGCGTGTAAATTTACCCAATCCTTAAATGTGAATACTTGGGGTCTTAAATTTACCTCCAACATCTCTAATACAAGTATTCAATTTTTGGACCTATGGTTAATATCGACCATCATGGTCGAATCTCAACTTCAACTCACTTTAAGGAAGTAGATGTTAACAGCTACCTTAGCTTTTCTAGCGGCCATCTACCAAAATGAATTCTAAACATCCCTTACGGGCAGTATTGGAGGGTCCGCAAGAATTGTACCTATGACACTGATTTTCATAAAGATGCTAAAATCTTGAAAGATAGATTCATAAATAAGGGTTACCCCAAGAAATTATTGCAGGATGCCTTGACTAAAGCCAGTGGACTCTCATAAAGAAGCTGTATTGTGAAAATAAAAGATAGAAGTAGGACTGACCCACAAAGGAATGATGAATCCTCTCATCGAGTGAAATGGAGCGTCATCACTACTTTTAACCAGTCTCATACATCCATTCGCAACCTACTTAGGAAATACTGGTTCATTTTAAAGGGTGATCCTGTTTTGTCGGCACATTTACCGACACAGCCTATCACCATCTTTAGAAAAAATCGAACCCTTCAGAGCTTGGTGGCTCCTAGTAACACCACTGTTAGGCATTCATCTTTACCACCCACCCAGGGTTTGTCCAACACAGGGTGTTTTGCATGCAGGGCTCCTAAGTGCCTATGTTGCACGTCTATTATAAAAGGGGTGCAACTTTTCAAATCTCGAACTACTGGTACGACATTCAAAACTAACTGCCATGTCACCTGTCAGTCAAGTTATGTCATTTATTTAATCGAATGTGACTGAGGGCTACAGTATGTGGGTAGGACTATACAGAATATACACAAAAGGCTGAATGAACATCGCCAGAACATCAGGAACGGACTTTTGTTGCATAGCCTCTCAAAACATTTTTTGCTTGCAAATAACAAAAATCCAAATTTGCTGAAACTCACCATCATAGATCACATTCGTGATGACGTAATAAATCGCTATGATAATTTAATTAGGAGAGAGAGCTTCTGGATTTTTAAACTTGGCACCTTGGCCCCAGAGGGGTTAAACCTTACAATTGAGAAAACTAACTGAGATCTGCTGGCTACTGATGTTTCTAATTATTTTAGTATTTTTATTCTGCAATTTTTATCATGAACAATTTTTTAACTTTTTATTTCTGCATCTCTTATCATGAGTGTTTTTTTTATATAGGTGTTTTTTTTTGTTTTTTTTAATTTTAGTATTTTGCTTAAGTGTGTAATTGTCTATGATGTAACTAATTGTTTGTCATTTCTCATTGGCCACTGCCCCTTTAAATATCCTCTCCTCTTGTGCACTTTATCATTGCCACCTGAGAAAGACAGAATTACCTGTTGAAACTCGTTGTGGTTTTAATAAAAGAACATTGTTTATTAATTTAGCCCCTGTTTATGCGCTCCTGCTGACCGGGTTTCATCCAACTCTACACTTCCCTTCCTCATCTGAGGCACCCGGCTGGAGCTGCATTACATCACCCAAAGCTGCGCTTGGCTGGCGCTCCTCTGTGACCGTCTTACCTTGTCTGAAAAGAGTTTACCTTGTCATGATGGCGGAATACAAAATCTTTTGGCCAAAAAAAAAGCGGCTGGCTATGTATGTGGAGATGAGAACTGTAAATGTGTGATTGGTAAGGACATGGTGCAGAAGTGGAGTTTTTCCAAGAGAGGGCGGTTGGATTGTGGACGGTTCGAGGAGTGGAGCCTGGGCGGACTCTCAAGGGGGTCCCGAAAATTTTGCCAGTATGTGGCCCCGAAATTCCTAGTGGCAGTCCTGCAGCTTCCTATATAAAATATGCCCCACCCACACTTCCCTCTATGCAATATGAGACCCTTACAGCTCAGTATATACAGTGTCAAATCCCCAGATCCCTCTACATGCAGTATGATTGTTTACACAACTCATTATATACAGTATGATTCCTCAACAGGTCCCTGTGTATAAAATGATTACCCCACAGCTTCCTATACACAATATGATGACTCCACAGCTCCATGTATACAGTATTATGTCCCCACAGCTACCCATAAACAGTATAATGGCCCCCACAATCTCCCAAAATAAAATATGATAGCTCCAAAGAGCTCAATATATAGCAGCAAATGAAAAGCAGAAAAAAACGGCACCAATCTGCTGACTGCAGTCTCAATCAGTCCTTAGTATAAAGCATACTACCTGCTAGTGAGCTGGGTGGTGCATGAAAAATGTGTTGAAGACCAAGTGCATTCAATATTGAAAAATTTCCATGTCCTTTATTCCATCTGGCGGGACAATCCTTTAACAAGCATTATGGTATACATTCACAGCTGTTACATTGAAAATTGTATGTATAAATAGTCGTGGACATGAGACAGTGGCAAATAACTGAATTAAGTGATCTGTTTTCACAGTATACCAGGATTGACATTTTTTTCTATGAGTCATAATTGCCTAAAGTTTTATTTCTCAGAAGCATACATAGAAAATAATATTACTACTTTGTGTGATACTTATTCTGAAATTTGTAGCGGACATTCCCATTTCAGTTTTCACCATCCTCTCCAGCTATAAATGGAACTGACACTGTTGCCAATTATATAGTTGTCAATATCAAAATGTTAGTTGATTAGGAAACTCCCAGTTTACAGCTGTACTCAAATGAGGAGGTTTCCAGCAACCGCTATGTGGAAATAATTGGATCATGATTTCAGTGGTAGAGTACTAATTATGGTAGGTGTGGTTTCTGGCATTAAATATAGCAATGTAATCAGAAGTGATAGTTGTTGTAGTGTAGCCTTGTTGGAATATGTTTGATGCAACAGCTCCATTCCTGTCTATGAGTGTTTAGTTGCTAGATTTGTATGCTGTTCATAAAGTTAGAACAAAAAAAAACAAAAACTCCCAGAGGATCACACAGGAAGAGCATGTGACTGTATTTCTTGTTTTCCTGTGTATGAGAGAAGTAGATGATGCATAGATACACACAAATGATTTATTCCTGATCTGTTAAACTTATCATATATTGTTCCTGATTGTTCCTGAATAAACAAGTTCTGTTGTCACACGCTTGGAGAGTATCGTGAGTAATCGGCTGCCAACAAGCCTACTTAAATTTAAGAGGAGCTGGGATTTGGACTCTGGTTTGGGAAGAGGAGGTGGATTCGGAGAAAAAAAAATAATCCTCAGAGAATGAAAGAAACAATATTTGCTGGCATAGGGAATAGTGTCCACTAGGAGTCAGAACTAAAGACAGGAAATGTGTATGCCTAAATATACGGACAGTGACCATTTTACTTACATGATCTTCATCACAATGTTACAGAGATAGTATGTAAAAACAATATTCAGGCTCCTCCAGTTAATCAACAATTTAGCTAGCTGTGGAGGTGTCATGTTTGTTAATGTGCTTAGGAGTAGAGTTGAGCGATACTTTCCGATACCCAAAAGTATCGGAATCGGAATTCCGATACAGCAAATATCGGCCGATACCCGATACTTGCGGTATCGGAATGCTCAACCCTACTTAGGAGTAGTAAGGGCAAAGTGAAAATAAGGTCTATATTAGGATACTGCATGATATCACCATACAGTGGTAGATACCAGATCTTATAAGTGATTAACGTTCAGTTAAATCTCACGTGGGATATCTTTTTTGATTGTAGACAATCTCTTTTCCTTCCTTCTCCATCACACAGACTGCTATTGATGATTACTGATGCTACTGATACAGACTTCTCCTGATTACCTTAAGCCCCCGTCACACACAGCGAGATCGCTGCTGAGTCACTAGTTTTGTGATGCAGCGATATCGCTGTGTGTGACATTCGCCAATGATCAGCCCCCCTGCTGGGTATCGCTGATCGTCGCTGAATGTCCTGGACATATTTTTGCTCATTGGTCTCCTGCTGGTCAGCACGCATCGCTGCGTATGGCAGGCAGGAGACCAGCGATCAGCTGGTAACCAAGGTACACATCGGGTTACCAGGCGCCGCGCAGCACCTGGAAACCCGATGTGTACCTTGGTTACCAGCTCCCTGGACCTGCACCAGCGGGCTGGTATCCAACGTACACTGCGAGTAACTAAGCGACGTTACCCGCAGTGTCGCTGTCCTGATCGCTGCCTGAGCTGCCTGTTTGGCAGCTCAACAGCGATCATGTAGGGACACACCAGCGATCCTGACAAGTGCATATCGTTGTCGGGATAGCTGGTGTGTCGCTATGTGTGACAGGGCCCTTAGAGTTTGCTAACAACACATACTTGGCCTTCCGCTTCTGCAGTCATTTACAGCCTCTGTGGTAGCATAAATAAATTAAGAACCCAAACTAAATGCCCTGTGTCCTTCTATTACTCATCAGTTAGTGATAACTTGTGCCAATGTAAGCACTCATTTTAATCTGTCCCAAAATATATCTCTCATAGACTAGTAATAGCCTGAGCGACTGAAACATGCATAAATTGAAAGCTGTGTATAGGGTAGGCATCTATGCATACACCAGAATGAGAAACACATAGATATTAACCCCTTAACGACCGCCAATACATCTTTTAACAGTGGCAGTTAAGGGGCCTTATTCCTCAGAGCCACTTTTTAACGTTAGAAAATCTCTGGGTTCTCGGCAACTATGGGTAGCAGAGACCCTGGAGAACATGATTCGGGTCCGTTTTTACCGTCCTCAGTCTAGTGATAGCCGTTATTCACCAAAAAAAAATTGCAAGAAAAAAAGTCAGATTTTCAATTAATTTCTCTCTCCTGTGATATGATTTAGCATACCAAAGGAGAGAGAAATGGGGTCCCTCGAGCCACCCTGGTACCTCTGCCATCCCTGGACCCTCCTGTTCTGTCCCCCAGCCCTCTGCGTCATCTTCTTGGAAGAAAATGGCTGGCACATGTGCAGTGCACCCGCCGAGATCTGCCAGCCGGTAATAGGCAACAATAGGAGATTTTTCCTATTGGTTCATTTTTATCACTCTATTAGACCTTATCACAGTGATCAAAATACAAAATAGTAAATCAAACCCCCTTTTGTCACCCCCTTAGTTAGGTAAAAAATAAAATAAAAAATTGAATTTTTTTTCCATTCTTTGCAGTTAGGGTTGAGGCTAGGTTTAGGGTTGGGGATACAGTTAGAGTTGAGGCTAGGGTCAGGGTTGGGGCTAGAGTTAGGGTTGTGTTGGGGTTAGAGTTGTGTTAGGGTTAGGGTTGTGTTAGAGTTACGGTCAGAGTTTTGGTTTTATTGGAGTTGCGATTGTGTTGGGGTTACGGTTGTGGTGTTGGGGTTAGGGTAGAGTTGGGGTTAGAGTGGTGTTGGGGTTAGGGTTGGGGTTAGAGTTGTGGCTAGGGTCAGGGTTGTGTTGGGTTTATGGTTGTGGTTAGGGTTGGCGTGTGTTGGGGTTAGGGTTGTGTTATGGTTTGAGTGAGAATTGGGGGGTTTCCACTGTTTAGGCACATCAGATAACAAATTTTGTGGTCCATTTTCTCCTGATACTGTAGTGAAAATAAAAAAGTTTGGGTCTAAAGTAAATTTTTTTTGTGAAAAAAGTTAAATGTTAATTTTTTTCCTTCCATATTTCTTTAGCATTTGGATGTTTTGGGTTGTCATTATGTTTTTGTGTTAATATTCATATTCTCTGAAAAAAGGCCAAGAAAGCAAAAATTCTGCTGGGGTATGTAAACTTTTGAGTACAACTGTATATAATGCATTATGATGCAGCACTTGCCAAAGTTCTCCAGAAGGATATAGTAGTATATACACCTTTCTAGTAAAACATAAAATCATATTATCCAGAAACTCAATTTGTTTGTTCAAATACATAAAAGCAAACATTTTTCCATGTAAATCTGTGTCTTCTTCTAGATTTGATATTTGGAAACAAGCTAAACTTTTCATTTATTAGGCTTTATACAGCCGTCAAGTTATGGTATTTTGCATTAAAAACAAGAACTTTTCATAGAACTTTGCTTGAGTTTACATTATTATTATTTTTCTTCTTTGCATTGTTCCTTCAGATTCATGTTCTATCTCTGGCGGCAAAGAAAACTAAGCCATTATGGTCCGTTGTTTGCTTGTATGTAATGTTTCTAACAGTTAGACAGAAATTTCAGAGAACGCTCTGTTCATTATTTAATCCTTAGCATCTGATTCCGAAAGCTACAATACAGAAAACAACCTATAACAGAGAATACTTTAATGTCTGTACTGTAATGTTTCTATTTTGTCTATGTATTTTCTGTTGGTTTTCATCTTTCATCAAACGTGAAGTTTCTCAGAGTACATAATTGAGGTTTTGCAAGAGAACATCAACTGTTTGATTTATTTGTGCTATTGGAACTATTATTCTCGAGGTTCTTATAATAGAAATATTCAGTGTATTGCAGATGCATACATTCCATATCATTATGTTTTGTTCATTACTTCTAACTATGTACTCAATTTCTAAGCTGCTTGTGAGGGTCGGAAACTGAATAGAGTGCATTTTTCTAGCTGTCACTTGTTCCTATTTTGAGTGTTTGTTTCTACTTTAATGAGGATCTGAACTTTTATCCATATAGAAACATGGTACACTTTGTTAGTGAGATTGCATTCTCTTTGGCGCCAAAGCAGCTGGAATTTTTTTGACTTTTAACTGAAACATATTTGACAGCAATTGTCTTTCTTTTTGACATATTTTAATGTACTGTACATGCACACTGAGAGGAAGAGTGGGTGAGCAGAAAACATAAACCCAGCAGTCACCTTTTGAGGATCAAAAATGTCGACGTTGTTCTTGTCTTTGTACTTAATACCAGCAGACTAGTAAATGTCTTACCTTATGATAACAAAGTAAGCTAAACCTCCACCCCCAAAAACACAATTGTTAACTGAATGCCAACTGTTTCGTCTCCTGTGATTTTGTACTTTTAGTTTGTGTTCTTATATGTATTTTACAACAACTATAAACGGCTGAAATAGCCTCTGTTTTTCTCACTTGATGTTAAAGCAATATTTTAAGCTGTAATCTCTAATGAGTTTCATTGTTCTTGAGCGACATGTGCTGTGTTTTTATTTTGGTATTTTAAAAGAAAAAAATGTGTTGAAACACTAACAAACTAAAGATTAGAAAGAACTAGGATGTGGATGGGGCTATAAAAACTCATTAAAGAAGTGCAATAGACTTCCCAATTGCCCACAGTTTTAGCTGACAGACAATTGAATATTTCACGGTCTCCAGAAAAAAGGCAAATAGATTTTTTTTTCCAGTTTTTAATTTATAGATTTCTAAATGTGTGAACCAATTTTGATATATTTCTGTTTAGTCAATCCAAAATATATTTGGAAATGGATTTTTATCACTATTAGAATTTAGGAAGATTTAGAAAAAAAATGCACAAAAGTTTCTAGCCCTGTTCTCTCCTCAATCTAACAAACTACAACTAAGGACCTAGGCCAACCCCTAGATAACTTGATAGCATTACTCCTCCTCAATCAAACATCAAAGTTGGCACATTGCAGTCAGGTAGGTAACGAACTTCTGGCATTCGCCGAACCCAAACTTATCCAGACTGCCAGATAGAGAACCAAGAACCATCGCTCTCCAAAACCTACTTGTAGTGCTCAAGAGAGTCCAGTGATGAAGTGCTTTACACCATATTATCTGATGTTTGACATTGTCCTTAGTGATGTAAGGTTTGCATGCAGCGGCTTGGCTATGGAAACCCATGCCTTGAAGCTCCTAGTACAGAGTTTTTGTGCTGTTAATTCAAAAGGAGGTTTGGACCCTTACAGTTACTGAGTCAGCGAAATGTTGGCAATTTTTATGCACTATATGCCTTAGCACTCATCCACCCTGCTATGTAAACTTATGTGGAGGAGCTTCTGTGGTTCCTAGGGCAGCAAGGTGGCTCCGTGTTTTGTACTGTTGCTTTGCAGTCTGAGCAGGTTGCGGGATGCAGTGTCAGACAGGAGGCAAGCAAGGGTTAACAATGTTACTTAAGAGAGGATAACTCCACGCAGGGAGGTAAACAATTAAATGAGGGAATAAACAGTTCAATTGCAAAGGATTTGCAGCGTTAATGAACAAGGTAACGGTGGTTCTTTTGTACACTTATCTTGTCAGCAGTTCCTCCAACTGTAGATGTTGCTTGAAAGTCAGTA
>VIAB01015877.1:21588-38631 GCA_009801035.1 Oophaga pumilio | reverse complement strand
CAATGTTTCCCTACCACGGAAACATCCCAATCCTCTCTGTACGGGCTGTGAAGCCTCAGGAGCCCCCTCCTACTGTGGAGCGGAGTCCTACTGTGGAGCGAAGCGACGCTAGTCCCCCTGAGTGGGCTGCTTCTTTGGCGCAATCCGTGGCTTCTCTCGCAAAGGCTATAGAATCCTTTCATGGTTCCTCCTCCAGCCAGGGCGTCCCCTTACCCCCTGTGGCGGGTCCTTCAACCATGCAAGAGATTTCCGTTGGCAGTGGTCGGACAGCGACAGACAGTACGCATTTTTCTAGGAAACATACCCGTGACTGTTCCTCACGGAACTCGGAGCCTACTTCATCCGCTAGCTCTGCGTCTCGCTCCCCTTCACCAGGGGTTGGCAGCGAACATGACTCAGAATGTGAGTCAGATGTGGCCCCAGATCCGAACTCCCTGAGTTCCAGGAGTCTAGATTCTTTCATAGAAGCGGTTAATCATATTCTGGAAATAGACGAGGAACCCGGTACTGATCCGGACCATCCGGTGTCTTTTAAAAGAACTAAACGCCCCCATAGGTTTCTCGCTAACCATCCTGAGTTCACAGACATCCTCAAGAGGCATAGAAGTCGCCCAGATAAGCGATTCTCGGGCCTAAAACCCTTGAAGCTCGGTACCCTTTCGTACTGTAAAACAGGAGTGGACTGAGTCCCATGCAGTAGATCCGCCCATATTAAGACTCGCTTCAAAAACCCTTCTGTCCTTGACGGATGGATCATCCATTAAAGATCCCACGGATAGGCAGATTGACAGCCTGGCCAAGTCAGTCTTCGAGGCTGCTGGAGCTGCCTTATTTCCTTCATTCGCCACCACGTAGGTAGCTAGAGCTGTGGTAGCCTGGGCAGAGGCCATAGTTAGAACCAGCGGAAACAATAGCGTACCATCCGAAGTCACTAGTTTCGCCTATCAGATTGCCCAGGCAGGAGATTACATAGTTCATGCCTCTCTAGACGCGGCTAATTGTGCCGCGCCATCAGCCGCCATCGCTGTTACCATTAGGAGAGCATTGTGGCTGCGAGAATGGCGGGCAGATTCTGCGTCCAAGAAATCCCTGACTTCCCTACCTTACCAGTTTGGGCGTTTGTTCGGAGATAAACTTGATCAGATTATCTCGAATGCTACCGGGGGGAAAAGCAAATTTCTCCCTCAACGTAGGCAGAGTCGTCAATTTCAGAGTCAATTCCAAACTCGATCCAGGCCTTTTCGCCATACCACAGGCTGGTCGTCATCAGTCACTTCTGCTAGCTCTTCCCGCCCCCCCACTCAGGGTCAGAGGTTCCAACCCTTCGTTCAGACCTTCTATCTCTTGGAGAAACAGATCTCCTCGGTCCAGACCCAAAAGCGCTCCGTCCCTCAAGTTCGCCTCGCAATGCCTCGTTGCGGTGTCTGGAAGACACAGGCAAGGTGGGTGGCCTCCTGTCCTTGTTTCGCCAAGTCTGGCTGATGGTCGTTCACGACCGATGGGTCAGAGATCTCGTGTCCTCCGGATACAAAATCGAGTTCACATCTCCTCCTCCAACGCGATTCTTTCGGTCCCGTCTTCCAAGATCCGAGACGCTGGCGGTTCCCTTTTATCAGGCCTTATATGCCCTCCGCAACAGCGCCGTCATCGTTTCGGCTCCTCACACGGAAAGGTTCAATGGTTTTTACTCAAACCTGTTCGTGGTTCCAAAAAAGGACGGGACCATGCGTCCAATTCTAGACCTAAAACTGTTGAACAAATTTGTCACTGTGCGACACTTCAGGATGGAGTCCCTCCGCTCCGTCATCGCTTCGCTGGAAAAAGGGGAATACCTTGCATCAATCGACATCAAGGAAGCATATCTCCACATTCCAATCTTCGAAGGTCACCAAAGATTCCTATGCTTTGCGGTGGGAAACGAACATTTTCAGTTCACTGCTCTGCCGTTCGGGCTTGCCACCGCCCCCAGGGTATTCACAAAGGTCATGGCTGCCGTCATGTCTGTTCTACACTCCCGGGGTGTGGTGATTCTACCATACCTGGACGATCTCCTCGTCAAAGGTCCATCCTATCGGGCTTGTTCGGAAAGCGTCAGTGTCGCCATCGACACTTTGTCCCACCTAGGTTGGCTAGTAAACCTGGAGAAATCTTCCCCGGTTCCATCTCAGCAAATTCCCTTTCTGGTAGTGATCTTAGACACTTCCCAAGGGTTGGTTATTCTCCCTCCGGACAAGATTTCCTCTCTATCCCGAGGAGCCCTATCTCTATCTCTGTCCCGGTCTTGCACCCTGCGGTTCGCCATGCAGGTCCTGGGAAAAGTGGTAGCGTCCATTGAGGCAGTACCATTTGCCCAATTTCACCTCTGTCCTCTGCAGCAGGCCTTGATCTCAGCCTGGGACAAGAATACAGCCTCCTTGGGTCGCCGCTTTCTCCTGGCACCCAGAGTCAGACGGTCTCTCAGGTGGTGGACGGCAACGTCGTCTTTGGATCAGGGAAGAGCCTTCCTCCCTGTACACTGGCTGGTAGTGACCACCGATGCCAGTCTCCTCGGATGGGGTGTGATCTTTCGTCACCGCACGGCTCAGGGACGTTTGTCTACGAAGGAAGCCAGCCTTCCGATCAACATTCTCGAGATCCGAGCGATAAGGCTGGCTCTGCATCATTTCCATCATCTTTTGACTAGGCGTCTCATCTGGATTCAGTCAGACAACGCCACGGCTGTGGCGTACATCAATTGCCAAGGAGGTACGAAAAGCAGGAAAGCGATGATCGAAGTAGCGGACATTTTACAATGGGCCGAGACAAATCATTCGCTCATCTCTGCAGTTCATATTCCGGGAGTAGAGAATTGGGCGGCGGATTTTCTCAGCCACCAGGGCATAACCTCAGTCGAGTGGTCTCTTCACCCGGAAGTCTTTCATCAAATTTGCCAACTGTGGGGCACTCCAGATGTGGACCTCATGGCATCCAGGCTAAACGCCAAAGTTCCGGCATTCGTAGCCCGATCTCGCGATCAGTTAGCCATCGGCTCCGACGCTCTAGTACTCCCATGGGGCCAATTTCGACTCCCTTATATCTTTCCGCCTCTTCCGCTGATCCCAAGAGTCATCTGGAAGATCAAAGTGGAAGGCACTCCGGTGATCCTCATCGCTCCGGATTGGCCACACTGAGCTTTATATGCGGAGCTGGTACATCTACTCGCCGACGTCCCCTGGCGGTTACCGGATCGTCCGGATTTACTATCCCAGGGGCCCATTTGCCACCAGAACTCGAGAGTGCTGAGTTTAATTGACTGGCCATTGAATCCTGGATCCTGACCAGGACTGGTTTTTCGGGTCCAGTAGCATCTACCATGATCAACGCTAGGAAGCCAGTTTCCATGCGTATTTACCATCGCGTTTGGAAATCGTTTTTCTCATGGTGCAAAGATAAGGGTCGTTCCCCGTTGGTGTTTTCCATTCCCTGTATGCTCTTATTTTTTCAAGCGGGATAGAATTCAGGCCTGGCCCTGGCCTCTCTCAAGGGCCAGATCTCCGCTCTATCCGTTCTTTTCCAGCGACGGATAGCTTCCAATCTGCAGGTCAGGACTTTCATGCAGGGAGTTTCACATCTTGTCCCTCTATACAAGATGCCCTTGGAATCTTGGGACCTTAACTTGGTCCTCAGTGCACTACAAGAGACCCCCTTCGAGCCGTTACAGGAGGTTTCTCTCTCCCTTCTCTCCTAGAAAATTGCCTTTCTTGTGGCAATAATATCCATCAGATGGGTCTCTGAACTGGCGGCTTTGTCGTGCAAACCTCCGTTTCTGATTTTTCACCAAGACAAGGTGGTGCTCAGAACATCCCCGTCCTTCTTGCCTAAAGTTGTCTCGGCTTTTCATCTGAATAAAGACCTAGTTCTGCCCTCGTTCTGTCCGGCTCCAGTCTATCGTACTGAGAAAGCTCTTCACACTATGGACTTGCTTAGGGCTCTCAGGAAGTACATTTCCAGAACAGCATCATTTTGCTTCCGGAGGGACACAGGAAAGGTTTGCCTGCCTCTAAGGCAACAATAGCCAGATGGATTCGCTCAGCAATCCAAGAATCTTACCGCGTCAAAGGTCAGCTTATCCCGGCGGGGATTAAGGCACACTCCACTCGGTCAGTGGGGGCTTCTTGGGCCATCCGGCACCAAGCTTCCGCACAGCAAGTGTGCAAAGCCGCGACTTGGTCCAGCCTTCACACGTTTGTTAAGCATTTCAATATTCACGCTCAAGCCTCTTCGGATGCGGCCCTCAGCAGACAGATTCTGCAGTTGGCAGTTTCGCATATGTAGGCTCCTTCAATCGCTTTCTAAGCATTGGGTGCGCAAGGTTTTTCACCTGTTGTGATGTTTTCTCCCACCCAGGGACTGCTTTAGGACGTCCCATGGTCATGTGTCCCCCAATGAGGCGAAGGAGAAACAGGGATTTTTGTGTGTACTCACCGTAAAATCCTTTTCTCAGTCAATCATTGGGGGACACAGCACCCACCCTGTTAGCCTTTTGGTTTGTAGTCTGTTTTTGGTTTTGTCAATTATTGCAATTCTGTTTGTGAATTCTGTTTGTGAGCTCCTACTGCTTTGGCACCGAACTGGTTCAAAGGAGAGCCAGCAGAGGGTGTATACTGCGGAGGAGGAGTTAATCTTTTAATATATTTTGCTTAGTGTCCTCCTAGTGGCAGCAGCATAACACCCATGGTCATGTGTCCCCCAATGATTGGCTCGGAGAAAAGGATTTTACGGTGAGTACACACAAAAATCCCTGTTTTTCCTAAGTGTCCAAGGAACTATTTTTCAACACGACAATCCTAGACCACACAATGCTTGTACTACTGTGAGTTGCCTGCATGGCCTAACTGTGCTACCAGCATCTCTGGACTTGTCATACATCGCGCACATCTGATATATCATTAGTTGGCAATTGTAGTGGGAGCTGCCAGCAGCGGAAATTGGTGATTTATGTGCTTAAGTGTATTCAGCATGGCAGAACACTTATTGGACAACCACTAATACCCTCACTGATAACTTGCCAAGATGTGGAAGTGTGGAGACTTCTGTCTGTGCTGCACATTCTTGATGGTGAATAAAATGGGATGTCTTTTTTTTTTTTTTTCCCCCATCAAATTCATATAATTAATATGTTTATATTGATCCTTTAAATGTCCTTAATTCTAGGAGGGTGTGTCTTCTTAGTAAATGGTTAAAATGCCAAAGTACTTACAAAAACAATCTACTTTACTTTGTATTTTATTCCTCTCCTTTCTCAAGGCTGAAGGATTTTTAATTTTCTAACTTCTTCCTTGTTGCCTAGATTACCAGCCACTTCTGTAGCCTGAGAGGCCAGACTCGTAGGCAAGCAGTATAGTCCTTAGAAACTTTTTGCTTTATGGCATGTGCACACGGTCAGTAATTGGCAGCTCTTTGGACGCTACACGTCAGCTGCGTCCTAAGCGCTGCTGGCTTTTGAACGCAGATGATTCCACATGTGTTCATTGAACCGTGCGGATTCAGTGTCCAATACACTGCACTTTCGATATTTATCTTGCGGAGGATGCCGTCTCCGCAAGATAAATAGACATGCTGCGGTCTGGAAAGACGCGCCACATGTCCGTCTCCACAGGTAAGCTGCGGGTGTCTGTGCACACATAGTGGGCATGGGAATTCTTGAAATCCTATCCACTATGCTGTAAAATCTGGACGCTGCGGGTTGCACACTGCACAGGTACACAGCGTCCAACCCTCAGCGTTATTGATCGTCTGCACATGCCCTTAGAGTTTGCTAGCACTGCTTTGTATCCAACAAACTTTAGTACCTCTGTGCTTCTTCAATGTCCCAGAGGAAATGCTGCCTCATATAATGGCATTAGAGAGTGCACAGTTCAGGCCAGCAATGAGATCTTGCTGTTGATCCAAACCATCAATCATTTTATTTCTGGTCTATCAGAGGCTTCAGTTAGCAAGTAATGCCTGATTTTAAGCATTAACTTCCTGTATGCAAGGAAAATCCTGAAGAAAGGGTTGCCTACCCATGACCCTGTTTGTGCCGGTGCATACAGCATTTAATGTCTGTAGTAAAAGCGATTATACACTTGCTGACACTTCAGCTGAGTGATCTAGCTGGCCATAACTTGCCTTTGAAAGTTGGTTGTTTTCTGGTGTGGTCGGAAGCAGGACTCCATGTGATAGTGCTGGTCTACAATTGGACAATCCCTTTAAGGACACATGGCTGGTATGTTGGAGCCGCTCTGAATATTTGGGAGTACAGGATTTTTGGATTGTTGAATTTCTGATATTCTTGGTACACATTATTTTAATCTTTTGTTATAGTATACATTAAGCTTGATGTGATTGCAAGCAATTCTTATTAAAGTTATGTGATTTCTTCCAGGTAGCCTGTTTAAGACCCGATGTAACACTTGCGGCAGTGTGAAAGAAAACTACAAGAGTCCTGTGTGCTCCTCCCTCGAAGGAAAGGGGTAACTACACATTTACATTGGCTATTTCTGTATTCATTGTTGTCTTGGGGTAATTTATTATTGCAAAGTATGTTGATCACCTGCTTGGTCTGGATGCCTGTGGTCTCCAGTATAAAAGCGTTGACCACCTAGATTGTCCTGTCTTTGGCCATTAATGATCACACTTATTTTTTTTTTGCATTTTAATTAGCGCTCCTGATCCTGATGTAGAAGATGCTGCTATTCCAGTAGAAGATCTACCACGGTGAGGACTTCTGTGACGTAATGTTTCTGCAGTTTTTTGGTGTTTCTTCCAACTATATGAACCACTCTCAGTAAAAATAAACTATCATATATTAGGAAATGCAATTGATCATTTGGAGCTGAAAACAACTTTGGTTTCATCTCCTTTAAAGGCTTTGAATAAATTTGCAACCTTTTTTATAATTGCCAAATAAATTTGCCTACATAGTCTTCGTAAAAGATTTGCTACCATTTTGCTGCTCTAGCGACTGTGCAACTGCTTCATATAGCTGGTGTTGTGCTGCTGTTTCTGACATGGATCTGGTGGCACAATGCTGACTGATGACATTCTCTTCTGGAGATACGAGCAGGGAAGAAACAGTAAACCTTACCTCCCTCTGCAAATTCTGCATTGAGGAAAGATGACACCCAAAGTCTGCAGTGGAAGGTAGGGCTCACAATACGAGCAGCGTAGAGGGGGTACAACCTACGGCAGAATCTGTAGGTAGGTGAGATCAGTGTCTGTACAGATAAGTGGTAACTGTCCAAGCACCTTACATAGGAGTAAATCCCTGCGATGGCAGTTGCACCTGGTTTCACAGACGTTACGCCAAACGTGTGTTACTTGGATGGATATGGCCACAAGAGCCAAAACTAGAAACAGGTTACATTCTGCATATCGAAGTCAGAAAAGTAACTGAACTTACAGCCTGACCATTAGTGCAAGGTAACCAATTACATTTAGAAAGAATTACATGTACGATCTTACTATCCAATGTAAATATTAATTTGTAGTATGTGTGTAATGTATAGTGTCTGAGATTTTAGTTTTAGAATGTTTTATGTACCGTAAATTAAAACCCCTTTTATTTGTCACTTTCCAAAAGTTAGTTGCATGCTCGGTTATCTGAAGTTAAGCTGACATTCTGACACTTGCTGGGTCCATCTGGATACCACATTGTCATTTTTAAGACATATAAAGCAAATATCTTTGGTAAAATTTTAGGATTTAAAAAATTATCCCCAAATGATAGCACAGGTGTGATGCAACAAAATCGTATAGTACTTGCCTTCCTCAGGTCCATCTCTATGTTTGGGGTTCAATTCTGCAAAAGTAGAAAACCTCTTTTAATGCCTGACTCTTTCATGTGTGTACATTTTCTACTTTGCAACTTCCAACCAAAATAATGGAGGTATGTGACCTATAATCTAATGAAAGTTTTCATCTGTGCGCAGTTGTGAAGAAAAGGACTGCAATGGCCTCTTACGACCAAATGTGGTGTGGTTTGGAGAGACCTTGGACTCCAATCTCCTAGGAGAGGTGGAAAAAGAGTTGGAAATTTGTGACTTATGCTTGGTGGTAAGTAGGTAAATCCAAGACCTGGTAAATACAGCATCGTAATAAAAACATGTTGCAATGTAGATGTACTGTGTATACCCGAACTGGATAGGTAACAAATATATGGAATGTCTTGCTCCATATGCACCAATTATTTGTATGTATTCATTAAATGTGGTACTATTACTGCAATTGAAAAAGGAACCTAGAAGAGCATTTGGTACTATCTGACTCTTTCAGGTGAATAAGTCTACCACGTAGTTAATAAAACACCATAAAAATGTGGCTTTCTGACATACTGTCCTCCTGTGCAGGTTGGAACTTCTTCTGTTGTCTATCCTGCAGCCATGTTTGCACCACAGGTGGCTGCAAGAGGAGTACCTGTAGCTGAATTCAACATGGAAAGCACCCCAGCGACTATGGGCTTCAAGTAAGTTATATTTGCATTGAATTTCATAAAGAAGTTTCCAAGCTTTATATGCTATTTTCGGGGCAGGAAAAGAACTGTTGGTTCATAAAGTTACTGTGTTAAACAGAGGAAAAATAGGTAAACTTAAGGATCTAAGAGTGAAATTGTGATTGTTAGATGTTTGGGTTAGAGCATCTCCAAAAAAGCCGGTCTTATGAGGTGTTCCTGGTATGCAGTGGTTAGTGTCATAAAGAGAAGTCCAATGAATCCATGATGGGCTCGTGAGCAGCCAAAATGTTTTGCTGTCTTTGGGAGTGAAGGTTGGCCCATCTGGTTCTGGTCCAATCCTGCAGAAGAACTTATAGCACAAATTGCTGCCAAAAAAAATGCTAGGTATAATAGAACGTTGCCAGAACATGCAGTGCATCACAGCTTGCTGTGTATAGAACTGCTTATATGCAGGCTGGTCAAAGTGTCCATTTTGATCCCTGCCCATTGCTAAAAGCACCTACATATGAGCGTCCCTACTGGACCATGGAGCAATGGAAGAATGAGGCCTGGCACACAGAATATAGAACCTGTAATATATATTTCAATAAAGGCATCTACTATTAAGTAGATAAGGGACCAATACTGCCCAGTGTGGTATCTCACTGTTACAGTGGCTTGCAAAAGTAGTCAACCCCCTTGGCTTTTTATTTACCCATTTTTTTTTCTTACATTACAACCTTTGTTTAAATATCTTTGCAATTTGATTTGTGTGAGAATAATCAGCACTAAATAAGTTGGTGAAATGAGAAAAATGTAAACATAAATTGAATTTATGGCATCAAATAACTAAAAATTGGCATGTGCATATGTATTCACCTCATTTGCTAAAAATTTCTGGTGCAAGCATTTACATTCATAAGTCACATACTTAGTGAAAGAAGCCTACCTGTGTGCAATCTGTGTCACATGGTCTGTCAGTATATACACACCATTTCTGAAAGGCCACGGAGGCTACAACACCATTAAGCAAGAATCATCACTAACCAAACAGCAACATGAAGACCAAGGAGGTCTCCTCCAAACAAGTCAAGAGAGGGCCGCCCTCAATAACTCTCAGCCCAAGCAAGTATGGCATTAATCAGAGAGGCAGCACAGAGACCAAAGGTAACCCTGAAGAAGCTGCAGAGTTCAGAAGAAGAGTCAGGTGTATCTGTTCGTACGACCAGGCGCTTGTTTTCCATCTATTGCTTGGTTTGGACAGTCATTTTGTGCTGTCAAATTTCTCTTAATCTGACCATACTCTTTAGTTAGCTCATGCATGTTAATTGAAATGGGGAGAGGGGAATAAGCTGCTGCCAGACCCTTCTGGAAAAAATTTTGATTTTGTCTGCCATATACATATTGTACAGTACCATGTGAAAGTTTGGGCATTCCTGGTCAAAATTACTGTTGTTCTGAACAGTTGAGGATGAAATAATCTCTAAAAGGCCTAAAGTGAAAGATGGCACATTTCCTTTGTATTTTATGCAAAAGAAATATATTGTCATTTTTTTACATTTTAAAAATTACAAAAGGGAAAATAAGCCAGTGCAAAAGTTTGGGCACCCCTGGAGATGTGTGTGCTCGTTCAGATAACTTTAACCAAAGTTTCAGACCTTAGTAGGCCTTTTAGGGTTATGGCTTGTTGACTACCATCGTTAAGAAAGGCCAGGTGATGCAAATTTCTCAGCTTTATAAAAACCAGCCTCCATCTAACCTTGTGCCAAAAAGCAGCAGCCATGGTTCTTCTAAGCAGCTGTCTAGCACTCTGAAAATGGAAAGGGTGGAAGCCAACAAAGCAAGACAAGGATATAAGAAGATAGCAAAGCGTTTTCAAGTTGCCTTTTCCCCAGTTCGAAATGTAATTAACTTTAATTTCTTAACAGGAACAGTGGATGCCAAGATAAGGTCTGAAACACCAATAAAAATTTCAGTGAGAGCTGCTCGTAGGATTGCTAGAGAGGCAAATTAGATCCCCTGCTTGACTGCAAAAGACCTCCAGAAAGATTTAGCAGACTCTCGAGTTGAGCTGCATTTTTCTGCTGTTCAGAGACACCTGCACAAATGTGGACTTCATAGAATAGTCATCAGAAGAAAACCTCTCTTGCGTCCTCGCCATAAAAATCAGGGTCTGAAGTATGCAAAAGAATATCTAAACAAGCCTGATGCATTTTGGAAACAAATCCTGTGGACCGATGAGGCTAAAATAGAACTCTTTGGTCACAATGTTCAAAAGGTATGTATGGAGAAAAAAGGCACAGAATTTCAGGAAAAGAACATCTCTCCAACGTTTAAGCATAGGGGTGGATCACTCATGCTTTGGAGTTGTGTAGCAGCCAATGGCATGAGGAATATTTCACGGGTAGAGGGAAGAATGGATTCAATGAAATTTCAACAAATTCTTGTTGCAAACCTTAACACCATCTGTTAAAAAAAAAAAAAACTGAAGTTGAAAAAAGGATGGCTTCTACAGATGGATGATTTAGTGATAATCGAACGTGCTCGGCTAATGTGTTATCTGAGTATCTTGGGCATTCTCGAATAATATGTTTGAGTCCCTGCAGCTGCATGATAAGCTAACAGCTGCAAAACATGCAGACGCAGGGACTCTAACATTATTATTTAAGCACGCCCAAGATACTTGGATTACACCCAGGCATGCTGTGATAACACGTTATCCGAGCACGTTTACTCATCATTATTAATTACGGTATCCTAAACGCACATCAAAATCCACAATAAACTACCTCAAAAGGCACAAGCTGAAGGTTTTACACTGGCCCTCACAGTCCACTGATCTGAACATTATTGAAAATCTGTGGCTAGAACCTCAAAATAGCAGTGCATGCAAGATGACCCAGGAATCTCACATAACTGGAAGAATTTTCCAAGGAATAATGAATGAAAATCCCTCCACCAGGAATTGAAAGACGCTTGTCTGGCTACAAAAGCATTTACAAGCTGTGATACTTTCAAAAAAGGGGTGATACTGGGTACTAACCATGCGGGGTGCCCAAATTTTCCCTTCCCTGCCAGGATAGGAACCCTACTGAAAATAAAAGGTCGGTACCTCTCCCTCGCTTCAGTTGGGTTTCCTGTTCTGACAGGGAGCCTTGTGCTGAAAGACGGCGGTTCAAGATTTTTGTTTTTTCTATGTGCCCACGCCTGTCTTGGCACTGGAAGAGCAGGCAGGGTGCCTGTATGCCGGCTTTCAGGTAGTGGAAGCGCCGTCCGCAGGTCCTAGGGGCCTTAGCGTGGGGCAGCGCAGTCAGGGGTCCAGCGACTCTTCTGCGGCTGCCGCGCCGCTCTCCCTTCTCCGCTGGCTGTCCATCGCTCCAGGGAGCTCTACTTCCAGTTGGCGCTGCCGGCGTCGCGCGCAAGGCACGCTGGAAATGGGCGTGCCTGCGTGTTGTCGGTATGACGCGCCGGATCCAAGATGGCGGCGCCCATGATGAAAACGCCGGCTGGGGATTTTTTTTCACGTCCCGACGGGGTGGCGGAGGTAGGAGGGGCATAGAAGGGCATCGGAGGAGGCGGAGAGCGCAGTGGATCCCTCTTAAAAGGAGGGATGACCACAGAAGAAGCGCTCATCTCCAAAGCTCTTCATGGAGGAGTTTGTGGGGCTGCAGCAGCTGCAAGAGCAGGAGCTCTTAACAACTTCTAAGTCTGGTCACCAGAGAGGATCAGGCACTGGGAGGAGTAGCCGCTTTAGTGGCAGGAGTGGCAGTCATCCCGATCTAAGGTCACAAGACTCCTCCGCTTCCAGGAGGGACATGATTCGTACCCCTGATCAGTCACCGAATCCTGTACCCTTGATTGACAGCGGTGGTGAGTGATCTACGTGAATGTCACCCTTGTGGTAATGGGGGTCATTTTTCTGCTTGATCACCAGGGGCCGAGGAAGGCTAGCACCAAAACAAGGAACAAGGAGTGTGCCCTTTGTAAAACCCCGCTAGCAGTTCAGTGGCAGAAGGCTCTCTGCACTGACTGCATACACAAAACAATACGGGAAGAGACTCCTGACTTCGCCACTAGCCTTAGGGCCATAATCAGTGCCGAAGTAAAGGGTTCCCTTAAGTCAGCTCTAAGGAAAGGGCAAGAAAAGCCGTAAGGGGCTTACAGACTCTGAAGACTCTCATTCACGTGGTCTTGAGAGATCCCAGTCTCCCTCCTCCTCTACCCAATCCTCGTACTCCTCCTCGGACATTGATATAGGAGGCCGACTGTGCTTTTCGACTGAGGATATGGAGAGACTGGTTAAAGCGGTGAGGTCTACAATGGGCCTAAAAAAAGAGAAAACATCTAGGACCTTAGAGGACGTTATGTTCGGGGGACTAAAGGAAAAAAGGAAGTTCACTTTCCCTGTTAATACGAAGGTGAAAGCGCTTATAGAAAAAGAGTGGAAGAAGCCAGAGAAATCGGGTAGCCTACCTTCTTCATCCAAAATGAGGTACCCTTTTGAGGAGAAAGACTCTGAAAGCTTGGAAAAGATCCCTAAAATTGATGGGGCTGTTGCTAGATCCTCAAAAAAGTTGTCCCTACCTTTAGAGGACTCTGGCATGCTAAGAGACCCATTAGACAAAAAGGCAGATGGGTTCTTGAGGCACACCTGGGAGGCGGCGGCAGGAGGTTTGAAACCAGTAATAGCTGGGACATGTACCACCCGCTCTTATGATTTGGCTGCAACAAATTTTGAGGAACAGCTGAGAAATAACGTTCCAAGGGATGAGATCTTGGATAATATGACTCTGGTGCAAGGGGCAGCAGCCTTCTTATTGGACTCCTCAGCTGACTCGGTACGGTTGGCTGCCAAAGCGGCAGGCCTGTTGAATGCAGCGAGACGTGCCCTGTGGCTAAAAGGTTGTCCGGGTGACTTGCCTTCAAAGAATAAACTCTGTTCCATCCCGTGTGACGGTCAGTTCCTTTTTGGACAGAAACTGGAGGATATTTTGGAAAAGGCAGGCGATAGAAAGAAGGGATTTCCCCGTTTCCCAGGCGAGACCAAGAAACCCTCTTTTCGGAGAAAGAAATTTTAAGAGGTCGTCCCCCTGGCGAAGGGAAGAGCTGGGACTTTAAGGACAGAAGAGGGTCTGGGTACATTTTCAAAGGGCCCTCTACGTCATCAGAAAAGTCCCCCCAATGACGTCAGGTCAGAGGTAGGGGGAAGGCTCTCTCTCTTTCTCCCTGCCTGGGTGAACATCTCCCCCAGTGGTTGGGTATTGAAAGTCATCAGAGACTGCTTAAGGACAGATTTCATCCATCCACCCCGACAGACCTTTGTTTTAACACCTTGCAGGAAGTCTCAGTTGGAACAACTAGCCCTGGAGACGGAGGTCTTGGGTCTGGTACAGAAACAAGTACTTATGGAAGTCCCAAAGCAAGAAGAAAGGAGGGGATTTTATTCCCCCCTCTTTTTTTTTTTTAAACAAAAGCTGGACAGTTCGTGGAGAACCATTGTCAACCTGAGAACTCAATCAGTGGGTAGAGAATTACTCCTTCAAGATGGAGTCAATAAACACGGCCACAAACATGTTGTTCCAGCACTGTTTCATGTCCGTCATAGACTTAAAAGATGCCTACTACCATATCCCAATCCATCAGGATTATCAAAAGTACCTGAGGGTAGCTCTGTATGTACAGGGACAGGTCAGGCACTACCAATATGCAGCCCATCCATTTGCTCTGTCTACAGCTCCAAGGGTCTTTACCAAAGTGATGGTGGAATTGATGTCATACCTTCGGTCTTGGGACATGGTTATCATCCCATACTTGGACGACTTCCTTATAGTGGGGAGGTCGGAAGCTCACTATATGGATCAGGTGAAACAAGTGACTTTAACCCTAAAGGCGCTAGGATGGGTGGTAAATACCCTTGAGTCAAAATTAGTACCAGAAAAGGTACAATCCTTCCTCTGGTTGGTGCTGGACTCCAAACGCCAGCTCTGCCTCCTGCCAGAGAGCAAAATTGTCAAAATAAGGGGCTTAGTACTGTCAGCAATACAGCAGCCTGTAGTGACACTGAGGAAGGCGATGTCCCTGTTAGGTTCCCTAACATCCAGTATACCGGCAGTAGGTTGGGCACAATTTCACCTAAGACAGCTACAGTGGGAAGTCCTGTCGGCGCAAAAATTAAGAGGACATTTAGAAGGAAAAGTACAGCTTTCCTTGGCCGTAAGAGATTCCCTGACCTGTGGAAAAGGCCTTGAGACATTTTCTTCCCTTACTTCGGGGTCACCATACCCGAGACATGTCGGACAATCGAGCAGTAGTGGCTTATATCAACCACCAGGGGGTGGTTTTATATAGGTATCCAGCATCCTGTTCCAGTTCGCAGAACAACACCTGGTATCTCTCACTGTGCTTCATATAAGAGGCATCGAACATGTGAAAGCAGACTTCCTGAGTCGCAGGGAATTAAAACAGGGGGAATGGTCCCTAAACACTCCGAGTATTCCAGGAGATAGTTCAGGCTTGGGGCAGGCCAGAGATAGACCTGTTTGCCACCTTACACAAGAGGAAGGTCGGGAAATTCTGCTAGCTGGATCCAAGAGAAAATCTGTTCGCAGTAGATCCCCTGCAGATACCTTGGAGCTTCATCAGGCGAGTAATTCTCCTTGCTCCATTTTGGCCAAGGATGCCGTGGTTCTCCCTTCAGAGATGGATGTCAGTGACCGATCCATGGATTGTGCCAGAGATTCCGGACCTACTTACCCAGGGACCAGTATGCCACTCTCAGGTAAAGGGCTTCCATCTGGTAGCCTGGAATTTGAGAGGGCGTTACGGAGTCGCCAGGGATTCTCGCCAGAGATAGTCTCCACTCTGTTGAAGAGTAGGAAACTGATTTACATCAAGAATCTATGGTGGAACATGGAAAAAGTTCGTTGGTCAGCCTTTGGGAGATGAAGCTCTAGTGGGGCCTATTCGAGATTTTCTACAGGTGGGATTACAACTTGAGTTAGCAACTAGTACTCTCAAGGTTCAGGTTTCGGCCTTGGGGGCCTTGTATAATTGCAACCTTGCATCCAATAGGTGGGTGTCCCGTTTTATAAGATCCTGTAGTAGATCTAGACTGGTGATAGTCCCAAAAATTCCTCCATGGGACCTGATTCTAGTCTTAGAGGCTCTAACCAGGGACCCATTCGAACCCTTACAAGATTTGTCACCAAAACTCCTCACGCTTAAAGCGGTGTTGCTAGTGGCCTTAACATCAGCCGGTAGGGTGAGCGACTTACAGGCCCTGTCTATATGCCCTCCATACACTTAGGTCTTTGAGGACAGAATAGTTCTAAGACCAGATCCGGCCTATCTCCCCAAGGTAGTTCCTAAGTTCCATAGGAGCCAGGCGATCACCTTGCCATCGTTCTGTAGTAATCCTAGAAATCCAGGGGAAGGAAAGTTCCATACCTTAGATGTGAGGAGGTCCATGTTGCAGTACATGTCCATGACTAGTCCAGTGGAGGAAAGATCAGTCCATATTTGTAGCCTTCCAGGGTAGCAGAAAAGGGTACGGGGTAGCTAAAAGTACCATTGCCAGATGGGTCAGGGATGCCATTAGTTTATCCTACTCTGCGAGTGGCGCTCCAGTTCCTGAAGGCATCAAGGCTCACTCCACCAGAGCCTTGGCTACCTCCTGGGCAGAAAAGGCAGAGGTATCGATTGATCAGATTTGTAAGGCCGCTAACTGGTCCTTACCATCGACATTTTTACCCTTCGCCACGACAGCACCCACTTGGAGAGAGGGATCCGCCCATAGGAACAGGAAACCTACAGAGATAAAAGAGGGCGGTCTGCCTCTCCTCCTCAGTTGGTTTCCTGTTCCTAAAGGGAACCGCAGGATTTTCCTACAAAGAAAAGAAATACCTGTTCTAAGTAGCCGCCTGTGCAGTCTCCATGTGAACGGCAGGGGCTCCGGTCCAGAAGCAGCGTCGGGGGAGTGCAGTATTCCGGCTCCCCCCTTGTCTGAAGCGGTGTTCCAGGAATGTCGGGTCCGGGGAGGGCCGCCCGCAGTTCCTGTGCCATAGCGCGCCTGGGGGTCCGGGTATAGCCGCCCAGACCCGCGTAGGACCGGAGGGAAGAAGAGAGCCTGCAGGAGTGCGAGCAGCAGCGCACGCAGAAAGACACAGCACACCGCGACAGGAAGTGGTAAGAGGGAACTTCCGGGTCACCGGAGGTTTCCTAGCTGAGGCGCGCGCGCGCGCGTGCGGTCCCGAGAGTAGCAGGGACTGCACTTTGCCTGCTGTACGCTCCCCATCCCCCGGGAATGGCCATACAAAAAAAAAAAAAAAGTCTGTACGGCGTGGAACTTGAATAGGGGTACGTAAATGAACCCTGGTGACATAAAGCGCGCTATCCTCGTGCCACTTCCAGAAAAAAAAAAAAAGTGCCAGCAACCTTTTATTAAAAAAAAATAAAAAAATAAAAGTGGCATATGTCTCATACAACGCAGCGTGGTTTCAGAGCCAGATATTGAGCCACGCAGGCATGCCACACCTACCCCAGGGAGGAGGGCTCCGGGGGGGAGGTACCGGAGAGCAGCACAGGTGTTTGGG
>VIAB01015876.1:45936-61950 GCA_009801035.1 Oophaga pumilio | reverse complement strand
ATTCTCTGGGCTGTAATGGGGTGGATCCAGAAACAGCGTCGTCGACGTTGTCACTGCAGTCTCTTTCTCTCCTCCAGAATAATCGCTTTCAGACGATTCGCCTCCACCGTGAAATCCACCAAATTCTTCAGAATGTTTCCTACCACAACGTCCATCTTCAGCAGAAACTTGCTCTTCTCTCCAACCGGCACTTGCTCCTATACAACAAGATGAGCTATAGGAACAGTGTATATATAGGTTTTCAGTAGCCAATCATGTTTTTAACCCCAAAAAAGGCATTTTTAAATACCAGATCCGGTGTAATCCATCAAAAAAACGGATACACCGGATGAGACGGATCCGGTTTTCCGCCGGATCCGTTAGAATAATCCGGCAAAAAAACTGATCCGTTTTATCCGGTTTTACGTATCAAAAACCGGATCCGGCTATCAGGCGAGACGCCGGATCGCGCCTGACGCCGAAAAATTGATGTGTGAAAGAGGCCTAACATCCTGGGGATAAAAATGTCAAGGCTGATGCATTATCCTGGCGTTTCCCTGGGAGAGGTAGTACTGAAGACTGTTCCTATTCTTCAAGAGGGAATGATTATTTCTACCGTATGTTCTTGAGGGTGAGGTATTGAAGGCTCAGGTAAATGCTCCTTCTTCCTTTCCTTCAGGGAAATTATTTGTACCACTACATTTGCATCTTAAAATCTTAGGAGAACATATTCACTTGGTGCTTGTAGGTCACCCTGGTAGCACAGCAAGTGTGGTCCTCCTCTCTTGTTGCTTTTGCTGGCCTAGTTTGCATCAGGATGTTGTTGATTTTGTGTTTACCTTCAATATTTGTGTGCATTCTAAAACCCCGCATACTTGTCCACCCGGGTCTTTCCTACCATTGGTTATTCCTGACAGACCATGGATGCATTTGTCTATGGATTTTCTTACCAACCTTCTTTTATCCGCTGGGAAAACAGTGATTTTTGTGGTGGTGGATAGGTTTAGCAGAATTGCACATTTCATGTGTTACTAAATTCAAATACATTGGCTCAGGTATTTTTCAGTGAGATTGTGAAGCTTCACAGGATTCCCTCCAATGTGGTCTCAGATCAGGGGAACCAGTTTGTGTCTAAATTTTGGAGGACTTTTTGTACTCGCTTAAGGGTGCAATCTTTTGCTCAGGTTTCCATCCCCAATCTAATGTTCAGACCGAATGTATAAATCAAGGTGTTTTGTTTCTGAAAATCAGGAAGATAGGTCATGCTACTTTTGGCAGAAATTGTGCTGAATAATCATTGTGATGAGATGAGTCCAAGGTTAAGTCACCATTCTTTGGTGCATATGGTTTTTACCCTCATTTCTATGCTTTCACTAGGGATGAGTCTTCTGGGATTTTTGGGGAGGAGCATTTTTCTTCATCACTCTCTTCTGCATGGCAAGGGGTACAGAACAACTTGAAGGTGATGGGAGACAGATATAAACATATGGCTGATAAAAAGCGTATGCCAGGTCTGAATCTTTGTGTGAGTGACTATGTGTGGTTGTCCACCAAAAACATCAAGTTGAAAGTATTTCCTGGAAACTGGGACCCAGATTCATTTGTCCATAAAATGTGGTAGCTGTCATTAATCCTGTAGCTTTTCACTTTGAGTTACCACAAGCAGTTAAGATTCACAATGTTGTTCACAGATTATAGTATGTTGCATCGTCTGATCCATCACCCTTGCCGCCACCTCCAGTCATGGTGAATGGTAGTTTAGAATTTCAGGTAGCAAGAATTTTTGATTCTCATTTTGTCCATCAACTTTTTTCTTTCAGGCCATCGGAGGTTAATGTCTGTTTTTCCCCCTGCTGGCCTGCTGGTGTACTGTGCAAAATATATCAAGACGAAAAAAGAGAGCAAAGTAATACAAATATACGGTAATTTTTATTTATCAAAACAATGATTTCAAACATATTACTCTTATAAACATTAAGGTATTACAAAAGTGCAGGATAAAAATAGACGGAATTAACCTCCTTAATTTTAAATTATGCTGCAAGGTAGAAACCTAAATCCCACTCAAATGTTAATCAGGCGCATAAAACGCCACAATAATGGGCAGAATAGAAAAATCAGTATACAGGGCATATAGATACTGCCCCACGATTTGTCCTGGAGCGCATGATAAGAAACAATCACTGTGTCAATTGCTCACAGAGTATAAAAGTCTAATTAGTCACAAGTGAACTCTGAGTTTTAACTCATGAGACGTAGATATATGACTAAACTACCAGACACTATAAAGCTCCACATATCTTGTCTGCATACAGCGCTCAATAAAGTCCCAGAAAGGCATGAAGGGAATAATAGGTTTTTACCTGGATCCTAGCAGCGTTTGAACCGAATGGTAGGAGCTTCCGTCTCACTGCCCCGACGTGCACGTTTCGCCCAGCTTCCCCGAAGCTCAGATGCATGCCTTTGCTCAACTGCTTCAGACCCTCACCGATGAGCTCAAGGTGCTGCGTGGTGAGATACGCTATTTTTTATAACAGAAAATTATGGTTTTCTTTCAATCGCCTTGCTGACACACTCAAAATGTAGAGTAATGAAGATAATTGCCCCTGCTAAATTGTCAGGAACAATTATCTCTACTCAGATTGCACCAGTCGCATAACTGCTTGACAAATATTAAGTATTTCAAGTGGAAAATAGCAGAGAGCAGCAGCATGTACTTCCAATGATGAGAACACCCAGGTGCCAGCCTTTCCCCCACCCTCCCTCCTATTAAATTTTTCCCTACTAAATCCCCACCTAAGGGCTGAGTCAGACAGCTGTATTACTCATGCGATAATCACATCGGCACTGCACGGATTGGCTGGCACCTCTCCTGACCTGAGCAAGACAGTATGATGTATTTCTATGCAGAGGTCAAGCTCAGGTCAGGAGAGCCGACAGCCAGGATAAGTTTTATGATGCGATTCTCCCGCCAGAAATACAGCAGTCGTCTCTGCCCTAACAAACAACTGATCTTGACAATTTTCAGCTCTAAAAAGAGCTTTTTGGAATAAATAACGCACACTGTAACCTACTATCACTTTCCCTAAGCTCCTTTCACTGTCCCTATGCTGAAACTCCCCTCTCCCTATGCAGTTTCTGGCTGCAATGTGCGCAAGATGGCGCCGACAGCTTTTAAATATTCCCTATGATGCTGGAAGGCCAGCCAATCACAGTAATGCCACACAAAAGATGGTGCCTGCATTACTGTGATTGGCAAGGCAGCTCAGCATGTTAATTGGCTGCAAATAAAGCACCAAACATGCTGGGCAGTTGAAAAAACTTTTGCACGCATTAAAATTGAAAAAATGTTAAATATCATTTGTTAACTCACCCTCTGCAGACCATGAGAGCTGTCGAAGATAGCAAAAGATATTGTCTTTTTAAAAGGGTCTTCCATTCTTAAAATAATGTGTTATACTTATTATAGTAATATATGTAGGGTACGGTGCATTACACTTTGGTCCCATTAATATGTGGAGGATAAAGAGGGTGCTGCAAAATGCATGAAAACATCTGAATCAAGTAAGGGGGAGAGGAAATGTCAATGCATAAACAATGCGCACACCTAATATATGGTAAAGTGAAAAAACACAATTTTATTGATAGCGAAAAAAAAATGACATGATAAAAACAATTAACCACTTTACGACCAATTTAGCGAACATTGTAAAAAAAAACTCAAAACAACTGTAGAATTGCAAGTTTTTGTAATTTCACCACACTTGGAATTTTTTTTATGGTTTTCCAGTACACGATATGTTAAAACCAATTATATTGCTCAAAAGGACAACTTTTTCCGCAAAAAACAAGCCCTCATATGGCCATATTGACAAAAAAATAGAAAAAGTTATTGCTCTGGGAAGAAGGGGAGAAAAAAACAGAAATTCCAAAACTGAAATACTCCTGGTCGTTAAGAGTTTAATCTCAGCTTCAGGGATCTTTTATCACTATTTTCCTGTGTCTGTACTTTGAAAATATGCCTTTCTTATTGTGCCTCGCCTAGTGATCCATTCTGAACTACCAACATCAATTGGGGTTCTTATTCTCACTTTCTTATATATGCACGTGCTGCAGTGCATTTTTATCACTACACCAACCATGGAGACGTCTAGTTATGGTTGGTGCTTTTTTTGAGGCACCTTACATATAGGTGCTATTCCATTTTCAAGATAGTCCATTTTATTGCTTTTTATTTTTATATGCATGATACATGTATATATGTTTTGCCATTTAGGCCATTAGGGATCCAGGGGTGCTGCTATATTGTTTTTAACCCTCTTTGAGACCCTGCCCATTTTTGTTTCTGTGTTTCTGTTTTTCCTTCCCCTTCTTCCCAGAGCCATAGCTTTTTTATTTTTCCGTCAATATGGCCATACGAGGTCTTGTTTTTTGCTGGATGAGTTGTACTTTTGAACAACATCATTGGTTTTACCATATCTTGTACAACAGAAATGGGAAAAAAATCCAAGTGCGGTGAAATTGCAAAAAAAGTGCAATTCCACAATGTTTTTTTGGATTTTTTTTCATGTTCAACAAGTGCTAAAACTGACCTGCCATTATGATTTTCTAGCTCATTACGAGTTCATAGACACCTAACATTCCTAGGTTCTTTTTTATTTAAGGGGTAAAAAAATCCAAATTTGTTAAAAAAAAATTGTGCAATTTTCCCAGACCCATAGCGTCTTCATTTTTCATGAACTCAGGTTGGCTGAGGGTTTATTTTTTGTGTGCCGAGCTGACATTTTTATTGATACAATTTTGGTGCGGATACGATCTTTTGATCGCCCGGTATTGCATTTTAATGCAATGTTGCGGCGACCAAAAAAACCTAATTCTGGCATTTTTACTTTTTTTCTCGCCACGCCGTTTAGCGATCAGATTAATCCTCTGGTAACTGCGAGTTAAATGCCACTGTCATAGATTGTTTAATTAATTGAAAAAGTACAAATAAGGATCCAATGGACACGGAGCCCGAAAGACGGGGCTATATCTTGAACTGGGATACCAGGGGTACAGACAAACACCCCATCACTGAGGATACAAAAATGGATACAAGAGGTCCAAGATCCTAGGTATATGAAAGAGGTGGGTCAATCCGAATATATTTCCAGGTCAAAATCAATGACATGGAAATAATAAGGTAAGTAGAAAGCTAACCATTTTAGCTTCAAAGTCAGCCTGCGGTGTTTAAAAAGCGAACAACAATAGATATACTTTCATATATGAGGCCAAATCAGGAGACATCATCAATGGGTCCAAATCCAGAGGATAGAGATGGTCCAGAAGAGTCAGCCCAAAAACCCAGTGAAGAGAAGTTCTTCGTTGAGTGCATATGTGGCGATGGATTACAGGTGAAAGATCCATCTTGCTTCTATTTGTAGAAATTGTTTCTGGCAGCTGTCACCTCTCCCATTGCCTATGATCCTTTGCAAACCAAAAAAGGATGTTATTGGATTTGCCACCATGTTTCATCAGGAGTAGGACATGAGCAGCGTTGGAGTCAATGCCTTACACTTCTTTACATTAGAGGCTGCCAGATGGATAGTAGATAGGTGCTTCTGTGCTCGTTTCCTCAGTTCCTGGGAAGTTTGGCCGTTATACAGTATACCCTGTGGAAAGGACAAATGATAGCATATGTTACATTTCTCACCTTACAATTAATGTATGACTTCAATGAATATCACTTGGAATCCAAGGGGTTAGTGAAAAAATCCCTGGTGGGCTGCAGAAAGGGACAAACATTACAATCCCCACAAAGGGAAGGAACCTCTAAGTCAAACACCCCGATTGAGCCTAATTGAAGGTCAAACAAAGTAACTCCTTTCAGGATTAGGATTTGGTGCCCTTCTTGTTGTCAGAAGTGGTCATGTGCTCATGAGTGGTGATGTTTGAGCATCATTCTTAAGAATAGAACAGTGGTTCTGTAAAATGCCCCTCATCTGGTCCCACCGAGTATTAAAATTGGTGATAAATCTTGGCATAAGATCTTGTTTGCGATTACGAGGAGTGAGTAATGAAGCTTGACTGAGACCCTCAGCTCGTTGGAAAACTGCTGAAATGACCTTCTTGGGGTAACCTAGCTGCTGAAACCTCTCTGTCAGGGCTCTGATCTGCAACTTGAAATCCTCGCCTAAAGGGTATGCCACACTAAGCGAGATCGCTAACGAGATCGCACCTGCGTCACCATTTATGACACAGCAGCAATCTCGTTAGCGACTTAGCTGTGTGATTCCAAACACATCTCATCAGCGATCTGTGATTCCAAACACATCTCATCAGCGATCTGTATAACGACCTCTGCGGTTGTTGGGAAAACCTAGTCCCACCTGCGATGCTGGTGAAGTCGTTCATAAAGGGTGTCACACTCAGTGATTCAGGCTCACCAGCGGGACACCAATGACCAAAAAACGGCTCAGAACGTTCATGAGCGATCAATGACATCTCAGCAAGGGCCACATCGCTGCTACATGTCACAAACAGCTAAAGTCGCTAACGAGATCGCTACTGCATCATAAATGGTGACGCAGGTGCGATCTCGTTAGCGATCTCGCTAGCGATCTCGCTTAGTGTGGCATACCCTTTAGGTACAGTTACGCCAGGTCCTAATAAATTGTCCTGTAAGGACTCCCTTATTAGTATGAAGAGGATGAAAACTCTCGAACTGAAGCAAACTGTGAGTGGCCGTGGGCTTCCGGAAGAGATCGGTGGAGAGGTGGTCATCAAAGATGGATGTTTTCAAGTTCAGAAACGTGGCTGAGTTTGAAGAAAAAGAGTGTCTCAATAAGATGTTAAAAACATTGTCATTGAGCTCATTCCTGGATTGTAAGCAGTCTGCATCCATGCCCAGCCAGACAACACGTCATTTATAAATCGGTGTCAGTGCCGGATGTTGTCATGGAACCAATGGGATCGGTAGACCACTGTCTCTTCCCACAAGCCTAAGAAGATGTTAGCTTAAGTTGGTCTATCAAATAAAAAACAATTATTGCGGAGAAAAAAATCCAATAAATCCATCAAGAAAGTGTCGTGCATACAGTTTGTATTGCTTGGTTTAGAAAGAAAGCAAAGATATGGATGCTCTCAGTGTGACTGATATTAGAGTAAAGGGACTCTAGCAGTACCTGATCTGGTAACACAATATATGGCAAATCTGAATAAAGTTTCAGGCATGGTTTCAGGCGCTCCCTCAAAACACATTTGCTCAGAGCGGCCTATCACGTTCACTAATCGAAGTCATTCTATGTGTAAGTGTGTGTGTTTAGCCCATTCACTATCTCCATCCATCCCTCACTCCCTCAAGATGGCTGGACCATCATTGTAAATACACCATTGTATATACACACCTGTACTTTGTATCTTCCCCACCTCATTTTAGATTGTAAGCTCTCACGAGCAGGGTCATCTTATTTTGCTTTAATTATTTTGTTGTTAACGTTGTTACTTATGACTTGTGTTTTGAAACTGTTAAACTGTAAAGCGCTGGGGAATATGTTGGCGCTATATAAATAAAGATTATTATTATTATTAAAGTGAGAGGAGACCCTAATAAAGGGAGTGTCGAGACGAGTGGTTGCAAGAAGATCTGAAAAATAAGTTTTCTACAAAATAAATATGTCATTAATAAGGTCAAATTTATCAAAGGTCTGGGTGGGGGAGAAAGTCAACCCCCTGTTGGGGCCTGTGGAACGCACCTATTAGATATTAAGGAGGAGTGCGTTCGCAGCCCAGGGTCCACCGTGCAGGCAGAGCCTGCTGCTAGTAAGATGGCGTAAATAGGCAGTATGAGCGAACTCTATTATCCCGCAGAGTCGCAGATGTAAACCCCGTACACTATATGGCGATATAAGCGGACTCTGTTAATTCACAGAGCCCCTGTAACAAAGACTGTGTCCTGTTAGACTCACAGGGAACACAGATGACTGCTAAGCGAATTGCAGTCTGTGGTCATGCAATCAGAACCCAAGCAATAATCTCCTCACCGGAGTAGCCGGTATTCTAATGGCGCTTTCAGCCGAGCCCTGAACATGTGCATACAATCTCCTCACCGGAGGTGTCGGTATTCTAGGGGCTTATTTCAGCCAGACCTAACCACAAGCATACATGACCACACTGGTGCAAGCACATAACAGATTTGATACTAGCGCACGGTCGTGCGGTAAGGACAGCCTTTTATAGCAGCCACGAGAAAAAGATCTTCCAGGAAGGACCAATGGGAAGCTGCTTCAGAACATCAACAGCCACAGGACCTTCCTGAAGTACCAATAGGAGTGGCAGCTGTATCTGAGCATGTGACCCCTGATCTCCAATGGGAGATCTTGCCCTGGGCATGCTCAGACGAAGCAACAAAGGACTTAGTCCCAAATCTGCCTGCTCTGACACTGGTTGCAGCAGCAAGTCTCTGCACAGTACTGGGCCGGGTCAAGACGCTGGGACTGACGTCTCTGCTGAGCAGGAACCACTGCGGCCGGAGATGGATGGGGGACCACAGTGGGAACAGTTCGAGATTCCCCCTGTGCAGGAGTGGGAACTTGAACCCTAACACACCCTTTATAGAACGGAAACTTCAGAAGGAGATGGATGACAGTTAGAAAGGTACACAATTTGCAGAGACGTGGAGGTTACCTGTATCACAGAGTTCCAGGCATAAGTACAGTCCATATTGACCATCTGCATTTGGTTATGTGGTTGTGACAAAAGGGAGACCTCTTACCTCTGTACAAAGTTAGACGCTTTCTTAGATTTTTTAAAAGGGTCTTCCATTCTTAAAATAATTACCTATCCTTAAGATAGGTCATCAATATTAGATTGCACGGGGGTCTGGCAGCTAGCACCTCCAAATCAGTTGATTTCAGCTCTGAAATCAGACAAATTTAGATAAAAGGCGCAGGAACATCATTGCTCTGTGGCGGCCATTGTTGGTTGCTGCAGCTTAGTTCCTGTAATGTATAAGAACTGAGTTTCAGCTTTACTAATTTATTAGTTTACTCCCATTTTTATCTGACTTGCCTTCCTTTTTGCATTATTTAAAACTTGTATTTTTTTTTACACATTTCAACACCAGAAATGTATGATTTTATTCAGGTGCAGACACTCCTAACAGAATTTTTTGTTGATTTACCATCTCACTGTTTTGTGGAGGGCTGGAAAGAAAGGTGAAAAACTCAGTGCTCACAGGTCCTGCTGCTGCAGCCACCCTTCCAATCAAATCAATTTCCTCCATGCATCATGTGATAATGCTGACTAGACTTCTGTCAATAAAAGTTCTGATGTCATGATGTTACAATACGTGCTGTGACATAAGAGGTCTGTTAGTCACCAGAAGATCCAAACCAACTGGAAGGGGGGCTGCAGTATTTTTTTTACCTACATGTGTTTTGCTTTGGGGTCAAGAGACCAGAAAGTAAACTCAATTTGCTTAAATTAAATTCAAATAATTTTTTTTAGCTAAATTCAATCTGATATTCAAATTAAAATTGCAGCAGATTTACTCATCCCTACTGTTTAAGTTTTTAGGGTGAAAGAGTGCCATCATACATCGTTTTGAAAACTGTGCCCATTGTTAGGCTATTTACCCTTTAAAAATAGATTCTCAATTTAAGCCCAAGCATTGACAAGCTGAGTCTAAGAATTATTTTCTTTTCTTTAGTCATACATTGTCAGATGTAAAACTTCTGTGATAAGCTCAACCTCTGATATATAACGTTGCTGCAGATAAATGAATCTTTGAAATGAAAATTCACGAGGTTCATCAAAATGTGTCCAAAAATTTTATTCTCCTTTAATCACAATACTACAAAGCCCTAATTACCTTGAAAAGACGTGTGTAACACTCTGAGCTCTACTATCACTTTATCCAACTCTTTTAAAGCTCTTTAACACAAACACAGCCTTAGTAATGTCACTGTAATCTCACCATAGCAACGAATAGTAACCAGTAGTAACCTACAGCTCATAACACAGAGCACTGATAGATTTTTCATACTGTTTTAATTTAAAAATTGTTCAAAAGTTATATTAATTAGTGATTTTTGATCAGATGCACTGTCCTTTGCAGAACACTGACTCAAATGGATAATGTCCTTGTCAGAGGCAACATGATTCCTAAATGGGATGCAAAAAAAGGGATGAAAAAGGAATCAATTGTGGCCTGTGTTTGGTTGTACTATTGTTGATATGGCTAGTGCCAGTGGTAGCGATACTTGTGCTGCTTCTTCTTAGCTATAGTATGTTTTTTTTTCTTTAATGCCATGCTGTATATGGCAATTGCAATTGACGATTTTGTTTTTTTGTAACATCTTTTGAAACACTATAATTAACGTTTGACAATCTTTTCAGTCTCAAATTTTTAACCCTTGCCAAAAAGAACTGACATAACTAGACATACTAGTATAAAAGCAAATTATGACAGCAGATTGCAGTATACATGTAAAATGTACAGTTGACAAACTGGACTAGTAAAACAGGTGTGCAAAAATAGACATGCACAATAAAAAGTCTACAGCTTTAAAACATGTTTTGCTATATTTAATAAAATTCAACGCCTTTCTAAAATTAATTGATAAGAAATGGTTGCACTTCCAAAAATTCAACACCTGCAGCAGGTTGCTGTGTTGGTGTGGCATGTACAGATGTAGTAGTGAAACAGATGTGCAAAATGCTACAGTTGCAGCTAAATATATGTATTTTGGGGATTTTTTATATTATAAAAAAAATCCTCATTTTCAAAATATGATTGGACAAGAAATGCACTCAGTACAGTTCCTGATGACTAAAAAGCTCATCTTGGACTGACACTGATCTCAGATCTTTCTCTGTAAATAATGTTGCGTTACTTTGCTACTGCTTTATAGTGCATAATGAATTTAAAAAAATGTGTAATTGTGATTCAAATGCAATACGACAAATGCTAGACTTTATCACTGATCAATAACACTTTGTATGTTACTGCTGCCAGCACCTCTCTTTTATCTCCTGCTATCAGTTGAATTTATGTATTAGTTACAGAGTATTATGGTTATCAATTTTCATTTTTGCAGTTGTACAATGCATTACTGTCTAAATAATTTTACCACTGCTTTTGGGCTTTCTCTTCCCATCTCAATTGCTATGTTGTGAGCTCTGACATGCTCTTACTATCTTAAAATCTTTAAATCACTTTAAAAACTGCTGCTTTCCATTCCTAAGCTTTCATAGCTATGAATACTCCTTTTGATTGTGCTATACCATGTGATGTGATACCTACAAAAAAATTGGGAAAGGCCTGCAACACCTTAGGCCATGTGAGCTCACACTCTGATGTATGCAATATTTTAGAATTTATGAAATGGCACTGGTATTTTGTTTCTCAATCTCTGTGACTTGAATTGAATATTGTTCGAATTTTCTGGGGCAAAAAAAATTCAAGATGTTGAAGTCTATTCGCAGCAATCTGTAGTGAATCACTACTTGTCTACCTGTGGATGATTTAAAGGTCACAATAGTATTTACAAAGATACAGTAGCTTGTGAAAGTATTCACCCTCTTGGCTAGTTACCTGTTTTGTTACATTACACCCTGTGTTTAAATAATTTTGTAATCCGATTTGTGTGTTATACATAAGCACTAAATGGTCTATGTTGAAGTGAAGTGAGAAAAACATAGGCCTAAATTAAATTTATGGGAATAAATAACTAAAAATCGGCATGTACACATGTATTTACCACTTTTGCTATAAAGCCCCTAAAAATTTCTGGTGCAAGCAATTGCCTTCATATGTCACATGTTTAGTGGAATGAAGTCCACCTGTGTGAGATCTCCAAACAAGTGAGGGACAGAGTTGTTGAGAAATACAAGTGAGGGTTGGATTATAAAAAAAATATCCCAATCTCTGATGAATCCCCCAAAACCATTATGATCAAATGGCAAGCACATGTTACCACAGCAAACCTGCCAAGAGAAGGCAGCCCATCAAAGCTCTCGGAGATGAAAGCATTAATCAGAGAGGCAGCACAGAGACCATAGGTAACTCTGAAGGAGCTGCAGAGTTCCTAAGCAGTGACTGGAGTATCTGTCCAGAAGATCACAATAAGCCATACACTCCATAGAGGAGGCCTTTATGGATTAGTGGGCAGGAAAAATCCTTTACTCACACAAAAAAATTGTACGGTCCTTTTTGAGTTTGCCAAAAGTCTTGTGGGAGATTCCCAAAATGTATGAAAGAAGGTGCTGTGGTCAGATGAGATTAAAATTTAAATTTTTTGCCACTAAGGCAAAAGCTATTTCTGGCCCCAAACCAACACAGCTCATCACCCAAAGAACACCATCCCTACAGTGAAACATGGTAGTGGCACCATAATGCTGTGGGGATATTTTTCGACAGCAGGGACAGGGAAAATGGTCCAAGTTGAGGAAAAGATGGATTGTGCGAAATACAGGATGTTGCTGAGCAAAATCTGTTTCAGTCGGTTGGTTCACCTTCCAATAAGACAATGCCCCAAAGCATACTTGTAGAGACACAAGGGTCAGTGAGTGCTCTTGTTCCCTCGCCTGGCTATTGTCCTTAGATAGACCATATGGACCATGGCTCATCCCACTAAATGCCCTTACTCTTTTCCCATGGGTAGAATACTACTCAGACAACACAGGGTGAGGGTAGCACAGTGTGGCAATACTTTATTGAACTATTAACGGACAATAACATATAGTACAGACCCAGCAAGTGCATAAAATGGTGCAAATGACAGTGTACCCCTTCCCCTGGCTCGCCGGGAATTAGAACATTTGCGACTTCGGTGCTTCCAGGGCCAACTACCCAACTGGGAGCACCCTGCTTTTGGCGGGCACCCACAGAGAGGAGGTAGCGGAAAGGTTAGAAAGCTGACAGAATCCATTGAAGTATACGGCCAGGTGAGCTGATTGTCCCTGCTTTGTTTCTACAAATGTCTCCGTGGGTGCAGTGATGGGCAGTGAATCAAATCTGTATTACTCTGGGTTGGGGCCACGGTTCCATGGCTGCTTGCCTGTAGAGCCTGACTGTAAACAGAGGCAGATCACCTTTTATAGTTCACAGCTTTTATTCAGTCATTTTCCACAGGATTTGGGGAAAATGGGAGGAGCTCATCTCTCATTGTTCGAATGTTTCTTTAACCTTCATATCTAGTCCTGTAATGTTTGCTGAACTCCAAGACTGCAAGCACTGCTACCCTAGGTAATCAACATTTTAATATACATCAATTGTTTAATTAACCTGTGCCTTTCTCCCTCAAGGATAGCAGAACAATAAGCTGCAATGATTGTTAAATATGTTGTCAGCAACCATTCAACAAACATCAATTCAACCTACAATAAGAGTCACCGTTCAATCTCATATGAACAGTAGATCATGTCCCTGGTCCTACTGAATAATACATCTGGCATAGTTAAGAAAAAATGCAATGTCATCACATTCCTACCGCTTCTTAATTAGCCAGACGTCATAGGCTTACGATCATCCTTCTCTATTTGTCAGGGACAATCCGTCAGCATTTTTTTCAGCCCAGACACCAATTTAAGGTTTCACCTTTATCAGAATGAAACTTTGTATCACCCTGTTTTCTGAAAGTTTATTCCATGTCTTCCTTGCGAATAAACTCCACAATCCTCATTCCGTCCTTGTGTACATCAGCATAGCAGACACCTCCAGCTTCTATCATATGATGTTTCAGATCCTGGCAATTCCCCAATGGGGTAAGCTCTAAGACAATGTCTATATTCAGTTCACTGAGAAGGGGGTTCGTTTGTTCTGTGCAGTAATCTATATCCTCCCCCTGGTCCCTGACTTGACCTAGGAAAGTCCACACATAGTCATTGAGAACCAAACTCATATCTATTGAATCCACACAGGCAATCCTCAGCAATCCGTGGATCCTGGAAGCTGATGAAAGTGAATAGTGTGGCACCGCCTCCCCCGTGAGTATTCAGCTTGATGGTATGGATCTACCCATAATAATTGGACAACTCCAGCAGCTTTCTTCCGTTGGAAGCTCCAGGTCTCAATGCGACCAACAACTCCTGGATTTGGGCTGTTTGGGACTGGGTATTTGATTGCAGAGTTCCACTGGATCCTTGATTTGGCTGGCACTTAAATTCATCTTGGTCAAACTCATCATCCTCCATGACATTCTGGGCATCCCAAAGGACCAATTCCTGAATCAAATTACCTTGGCAGGTTAACAATGCAACTATTTTTTATTCCTTACATGCAAGATTTTACAACTCCAGGTAGATGGCCCAAATGCATTGCTCCAGTCCACAAGATCCTCTCCTTAGGTCCAATAGTCCCACTGTCTCCTATACCATGTGATTTTTACTGTCAGGTAACACAACTGAAGTCCATGTGCCCAGCAGCAACAGTCCTTAAGAAAGTTTCTGAAATCCAGATGACAGATCCCTCAACAGCAGCACGTGTATCCAGCCCAGCCGTCAACTGATCTTCAAACTCCATATGACATCCATGTGCTCCAGGACCTCATCCTAGATCCTCTCCCTTTGACATAACTCTCCCCAACTCCATTACTAAACATGTGGCTTCTTCCTCCCTGCCCATGAAACATTTTCCTTTACTTCAAAAACGTAAAAATATTCTAAAAGCGCATCACCTGGGATTGTATGTGAGACCCACTGTGGTGACAGCTCCCTTGGATCAATGGGCCTAGTGGCTGGGAAAACAATGGCTTGAGGCCTCTGAGATACTGATGAAATTAATAAAATGATTGCTTTTTATTTACCTTTAGCAATCTCCTGTCTGTCCTTATGTATACATAAGGTCTAACCATCACATCTTCATCTGCTTACTGTCACTGAATGGAATAATTGATTACTGAAGCTAAACAGATGAGCATGAAAATCTTGAATAAAACCCAGCAAGCAAATCACTAATAAAACACAATAATATTGAAGCAACCGATGCTCCTTGCTGGAAAAAGTCAGCATTCCTTACAGCCGTGGATTCTGCTCTACATGCATTGGTCCAATAGTTTTCAGTAAGTGTCTAACTCCCACCATGTATTAGATCAGTCAAAGTTGGCACAACTTCTGTAGTTGCCGTTTCCTCATAAGGCTGTAAATCCACTGTAGTCCTCTTCTCCAGGCCAAGATGGTGGGGTTGTACACAGTAGCATTTGAAACCTGCTGTGTGTGATTCACCTATCATCTGCTTTGTCTGCCTATCTGCCTCCCTGCTTGTGCAGCACTTGGATGATGTCTATGAACACCAGCCCTCAGGTGTTCCCCCTGATCCTCTGGGCTGAGTAGTTATCCCATTGCTGCCACCAAGTATGGAGACATAAGGGTCAGTGGCTGCTCTCATCTGCTTACCTGGCTTTCTTTAGAAAGACCACATGGACCATGGCTCATCCCACTGAATGCCCGTACACCTTTCCCATGGGCAGAATACTACTGGGACATCACACGGTGAGGGTAAAACAGTGTGGCAATACATTATTGAACCACCTGTAGACAATAACATGTAACACAGATCCAGCAAGTACATTAGGAAATGCAAAAGACAGATTCTCACCTTTCCACTGGCTCACCAGGAATTAGGACATCTGTGACTTCGGGGCTTCCAGAGGTAACTACCCCAACCAGTAGCACATGCTTTTGGGGGACACCCACAGAAAGGTAGTGGCAAGCTTAGGAATCTTACAGAGTCCAATGCGATATACTGCCAGGTGACCTTCCTGTACCAACCTGGGTTCTATAAATGTCTCTGTGAGTTCAGTGATGGTCATTGAATCAAATCTGTATTACTCCGGGTTGATGCCATGGTTCCATGGCGGCTTGTCTGTATAGTCTAACTGTAAACAGAGACAGATTCCACTTTTATAGTTCACAGCTCTTATTCAGGGATTTTTCCACAGGAATGTAATTAAAGTAACAAACATCGATTGTTCAATTAACCTGTGCCTTTGTTCATCAAGGATAGCAGAACATTAATGTCACGCTGTCTAATGATATGTGTACGATGTCAGTAAA
>VIAB01015876.1:23860-36576 GCA_009801035.1 Oophaga pumilio | reverse complement strand
AGCCTTCAAACTTCTGTTAAATGTGAAAGTTGGTGTGAACAATTTTTTTTTCCTCTTCTGCTTTTGTTGATTGCTGGTCTTCAGTGAACTTGATTGACACGAGGTTGGTGGCCCACCGTGAGATAGGAACAGTCAGGTTGGACAAACCCATGAGAATAGTGGCTATTGACTCTACCCGTTCACCAAGGATGGAATCCGCTCTGTTACTAAAGAGTTCATCCTTAAGGTGGGGTCTGTTCATCTGGAGAGCATAGCCTGTTTTGTTCTGGACAATCTACCTGCAGGTCTGGTTTTGGGGTTTCCTTGGCTGCAATGTCATAATCCACTCATAGACTGGGAGGCCCGGGAGATTGTTAAATGGGGATCCAACTGTGAAAACAAATGTCTGAATTCTGTGTCTGCATCGTCCGTCGGTCAGGAGGGTATTCCAGAGTACCTGAAGGACTTTGAGGATGTGTTCTCTGAAAGTCAGGCCGAGGGGTTACCATGGCACCGCCCTTTTGATTGTGCCATTGACCTGATTCCTGGGGCTAAATTGCCAAAAGCCCGATTGTTTAACCTTTCTGGTGCCGAGCGTGTCACCATGAAGTAGTACATATCTGAGAGTCTCCGCAAGAGGCATATTCGCCCTTCTGTGTCTCCTGTTGCTGCACGGTTTTTTTTTGTAAAGAAAAATACGGTGGTCTCCACCTATGCCTTGACTTTTGGGAACTAAGTAAGATTACTGTAAGAAACACATATCCCCTTCCACTCATTCCCGATCTGTGCAACCAATTGTCCGGGGCAAAATGGTTTTAAAAACTTGACTTGCGGGGGGCTTATAACCTCTTCCGGGTGCAGCAGGGGGATGAGTGGAAGACTGTTTCTCACCTCAGAGGGGCTGTTTGAAAATGTAGTTATGCCGTTTGGTCTGACCAATTCCCCTGCAGTTCTTCAAAACTTCATCAATCATTTGTTCTCTAATTTTATTGGGCAGTTTGTGGTGATATACTTGGATGACATTCTAGTTTATTCACTTGACAAACAGTCTCACATTGGTCACCTTCGGGCAGTTCTTCAGAGACTCAGGGAGAACCAACTGTTCGCTAAGCTAGAGAAATGCTTGTTTTTCGCCCAGGAACTGCCTTTCTTGGGGTTCATTATCTCTAGTGAGGGGTTTCGTATGGATCCCAAAAAGGTGCAGGCCATTTTAAATACGGTTCAACCCCCGGGACTTGAAGGGCTTTGAGCGCTTCTTGGGATTTGACAATTACTACCAGAGGTTTATTAAAGGGTGCTCTCAGGTGGAAAAGCCCATCACTGACTTGACACAGAAAGGGGCTGATGTGAAGAACTGGTCTACTTCAGCAGTAGCAGCGTTTCTCCCTCTTAAAAAATGTTTTACATCTGCCCCGCTTCTGGTTCAGCCTGATCCATCTGAACCTTTTGTTGTAGAGGTTGATGCCTCGGAGGTGGGGGTGGGGGCGGTTTTGTCCCAGGTGAGCGCCACTTTGACCAATTTGAGACCATGTGCCTTCTTTTCCAGGAAGTTCTCCCCGGCAGAGAGAAATTATGACGTAGGGAATGGGGAACTTCTTGCGTTTAAGTTGGCCTTTGAAGAATGGAGGCATTTTTTGGAGGGGGCGGTTCATCCCATTACTGTAATTACTGACCACAAGAATATGGCGTATATTGAGTCTGCTAAAAGGTTGACCCCCAGGCAATCCAGATGGTCACTTTCTTTTCCCAGTTCCAGTTCTCGATCACTTTTCATCCGGGATCCAAAAATTTGAAGGCCGATGTCTTGTCTCGGCGTATGGACCCTCACCCCGATCCTCCATCCTCCATTCTTCAACCTGGGGTGGTCGTGGCTGATATGTCTGCAGGTTTGGAATTGGAGATTCGGGAATCCCAATCCCAAGCCCCCTCGTCCAAGCCGGTCGGAAAATTCTTTGTTCCGGTTCAATTTCAACTAAAAATCCTCCAGGAGTTCCAAGATTCGGACCTAAGCGGACATCCGGGGATTTTGGCCACTCGTGGGGCCATCATGAGTGGTTTTTGGTGGGCCTCGCTAACACCTGATGTGAGGAAGTTTGTGTCTGCCTGTGAAGTGTGTGCCCGCACTACGAGCTCTCATGGTCGGCCGGCCGGGGAATTGGTGCCTTTGCCAGTTCCTGATAGACCATGGACACACTTGTCCATGGACTATATCACCAATCTTCCTCCCTCCAAGGATAATACTGTCATCTGGATGTTGGTGGACAGGTTTACAAAACAAGCACACTTTGTACCTTTAGTGTCTCTTCCCTCTGCCAAGACCTTGTCTAGGTTGTTCGTTCAACTTGTGGTTCGTTTGCATGGTGTGCCCTTGAATCTGGTGTCTGACCGTGGTGTGCAGTTTGTGTCCAGGTTCTGGAGGGCATTTTGTAGAAGATTAGTTATTGAGTTGTACTTTTCATCTGCTTACCATCCAGAGACCAATAGTCAGACCGAACGGACCGGTCGTTAGAACAAACTTTGTGTTGCCTTGCAACTTCCAGTCAAGAGGACTGGTCCAACGCCTTGCCTTTAGCAGAATTCGCATTTAATAACCGTATTAACCACTCTACAGGTACCTCCCCTTTCTTCTGTAATTATGGGTTTAATCCACACTTTGGGGAGTTTTCTCACCTGGAATCTGGTTGCCCGGGGGCTGATATTGCTGTACAGCAGTTGGGGAATTTATGGCAAGAGGTCTAAAAGAATATTGGGGAGGCTCAGAGGAAGTTTAAGCTTTTTGCTGACAGGAAACAGACAGTGGGACCCACCCTTCGGCTATCTACAAGGAACATAAAGCTTAAGGTTCCTTTGGCAAAATTGGGACCTAAGTTTATTGGTCCTTATGAGATCGCTGAGGTGGTTAACCCAGTTGCATTTCGTTTGCGTCTTCTAGCATCTTTTAAGATATCCAATGTCTTCCATAGGGCCCTGCTGAAACCATTGGGGGCTGTGGAAGAAGCATCATTGCATCCCTCGCTGCCTGTGTTCGTAGATAATCAGGAGGAGTTGAAGGTGGAGCGCATCGTGGATTTCCAGTTGGTCTGCCGTTCCCTCCAGTATCTGGTGCACTGGAAGGGGTATGTCCTGAGGACAGATCCTGGGTTCCTGCCCGATCAGTTCATGCTGATCGCCTGGTGTGCTCTTTTCATGCCCGGTTTCCAGGGAAACCTGGGTGTCCTGTGGCCCTCCGTTGAGAGGGGGGTACTGTCATGACTCTGGACAGGATGGTGTCACCTCCATCCTGGTCAGGTCAGGGTTAATTTTAGTCAGAATTTCTTCGATTCTGGGGCAGCTATTTAATGTTGGCAGTTCCTGGATTGTTTGTCGGTGATAATTCTATATACTCAGTTTGTGGTTGCTGACCACTGGTAACTCGTCTGTTAACGTGTGCCTCTGTGCTTGTGTGCATGACTCGGTTCTGTCCCCTGTCTTTTGCCTCTGTATTCTGCGTTGGACTGCCTTGTCCCTACTGGTTATCTGACCCCTTGGCTTGTCTCCGTTTACTCTCTGTCTTGTCCCTTGGTACTGTACTTTTGTCTGGGTTTTTGACCTTCGGCTTATCTTGACTACTTTTTCTGTTTTTGCCCTACACACTGTGTATTCAATGTCTTTCTCTGCATTCACATATGGTGGCTCTGCCACCTCCTGGTCACGTGACTGCTCTATGCCAGGTCCTGCTCACTGCATTAGTTTTAGGTCCTTGAGCTCAGCGTGCCTTGTTTCTGCACTCCTACGTTTATTCACATGCCCCCTGATAGCGCCCTCTAGGCAGTGCCAGTGACACCTTAGGTGTCACGACAAATATACTGTGGTTTATCACATCTTTAGGATTTGGAAAGCTGAGTTCCAATTCCCTAGCCACACACAGGCCTTATTACTGCCACACCCGTTCTCAATCAAGAAGTCACTTAAATAGGAACTGCCTGACAAACTGAGGTAGACCAAAAAGTACTCAAAAGCTAGACATCATGCTGCAATCCAAAGAAATTCTGAAACAAATGAGAAACAATGTAATTTACATCTATCAGTCTAGAAAAGGTTATAAAGACATTTCTCAAGCTTTGGGACTAGAGCGAAAGACAGTGAGAGCCATTATACACAAATGGAGTAAAAATGGAACATTGGTGAACCTTCCCAGGAGTGGCTGGCTGACCAAAATTACTACAAGAGTGCAGTGACAGCTCATCCAAAAATCACAAAAAATACCACAACAACATCCACAGAACTGCAGGCCTCACTTGTCTCAGTTAAGGTCAGCATTCATGACAAGAGATGTGCGAACCCGAACAGCAAAGTTTGGCATCTCTATTGAACACCTACTGTTCAGGCATGTACACCAACAGACTTCAGCAGGAAGTCCATATTACTGTTTGGGTTCGGCCCCCCGTACACTGGGTGTTTGTCGTGCTGTCATGTGCATGATAGCCCGGCAAACATCGCTTCTGATTGGAGGTATAATCATCACCTCCGGTAAGACAACTGCGGTTCACATGCTTTCAAAAGACAGCGTGAGGCAGTAACCATGATTGGAAGTAAAAAGTTTACCTTTGGACACTGGTGTCGGTTGATTGGACTAATACTCCCCTCAGCCGATGCCTTCTGCCGCTAATAACAATGAGAGTAGGAGTGGCTGGGAGGAGTATTCATCTGCCGACCCCTGCACTGTAAATAAATAATAATAAAGAAAGCGACGTGGGTTCTCCTGTATTTTTGATACTCTGCCAGGCAAAACTTACAGCTGGGTGCTACAACCCTCAGCTGTCAGCTTCAGCAAGATTGGTTATGATGAAGAATGGAGGGGTCCGAATGCCATATTTTTAAAATATTTAAATAAATAATTTTAAAAAACGGTGTGGGGTCCCCCCATTTTTAACAGCCATACTTTCTAAAGCAGACAGCTGGGGGCTGGCATTCTCAGACTGGTAAAGAAACATGGAGATTGCCCCCCCAACCTAAAAATAGCAGCTGGCAGTCACCCAGAAAAAGCACATCTATTAAATGCTCCAATTCTAGTACTTTGCCCGACTCTACCAGCTTGCCCTGTGGCGGTGACAAGTGGGGTTCATATTTGTAGGGTTGATGTCACCTTTGTATTGTCAGGTGACATCAAGCCCACAGATTACTAATGGAGAGGCGTCTATAAGACACTTATCCATTAGTAATCCTATAGTTGTATCGAAAATAAATGCACAATCAAAATAAAGTCTTTTATTTGAAATAAAATAAAACATACTTTTACTTATTTATTAAAAAATAACAAACATAGTTACTCACCTAATGCCTAATTTCACTGAATCCCTCATCTCCTGTAATAAAACAAAAATGTAAAAACATCAATATCCCTCATGTGTCCGTTGTTCTGTCCCCGCCATAATCCATGTCTGGGGATAAACAGTTTTCAACTTGGATGGTGCCAAGATGCTGCCATCCAGGCTGAGAACCACTGATTAGTGAACTGCTGCGAGTGCAGCATCAGTGACTAGTGGATACCTCATCAAGGTTGCAGCTGGTCACTAAGTTTGCATTCCCAGCCGGGCTAAACTGCGGTGACATTGGTGAGATCCCTGCTAGACTTTCCCATGGTGCAGAGGTGAGTTCATCGCAATTCAAATTCACTGCAGTGAAATTCTCCCAGGGGAACTGTGGTGAACTCGCCTCAGCACCGTGAGATTTATCAGTACAATATATGGACCCAAACCCGAACTTTTTAAAACTATTTTGGCTGAACCCGCTGGGCTTAAACATCCAGGTGTCCGCCCATCTGTATTTATGACTCCACCATAAGAAAGAGACTGGAATAAATGACCTGCATGGCAGAGTTCCAAGGTGAAAACAACTGCTAAGAAATAAGAAAACAAAGGCTCGTCACAGTTTTGCCTGAAAACATCTTGATCATCCCCAAAACTTTTGAAAGAATACTCTGTGGATTGATCAGAAAGAAACATCATACCAACAGTAAAATATGGTAGTGGCAGTGTTATGACCTGTGACTGTTTTGCTACTTCAGAACCTGGAAGACTTGCAGTGGTAAATGGAACAATGAATTCTGCTGTCTACCCAAAAATCCTGAAGAGAATGTCCGTCCACCTGTTCATGACCTCAAGCTGAAGGGCACTTGGGTTATCCAGCAGGAAAATTATCCAAAAATTACCAGCAAGTACACCTCTGAATGGTTTAATAAAAACAAAATTAAATGTGTAGTCAAAGTCCTGACCTTAATCCGATTGAGATGCTGTGGCATGACCTTAAAAAGCAGTTCATGCTCGGAAAGCCTCCAATATGGCTGAATTGCAACAATTCTGCAAAGAGGAGTAGGCCAAAACTCCTCCAGAGCAATGTAAAAGACTCATTGCTAGTTATCACAAATGCTTGATTGCATTTGTTGTAAGAGTGGACCAACCAATTAGTAGGTTTAGGGGGCAAGCACTTTTTCACACAGAGCCATCCAGATTTAGATTTTTTTCACTTAATAATAAAGACCTTCATTTAATAACTGCATTTTGTGTTTACTTGTGTTATCTTTGTCTAATATTTAAATTTGTATGCTGATCTGAAACATTTTAGTGTGACAAACATGCAAAAGAATAGGAAATGAGGAAGGAGGCTAACACTTTTTCACACAGCTGTATATACTGTACATCAGAGTACAAACCTATAGTAATCAAGGTACAACTGAACTTAAACACACTGTAAGGGTATGTTTCCACTGTCCGGATTACATCAGGATTAGCTGCGGATTGAACGCTGCATAGAGCCGCAGCGTTTAATCCGCAGCGTCCAGATGTTGCAGCATAGTGGAGGGGATTTTAAGAAATCCCGTCTCCACTATGTGTACTAAAACGCGGGTGACACACCCACAAATCCGGACATGCAGCGCATCTTAATAGAACGCAGCATGTCTATTTATCTTGCGGAGACACTCAGTCTCCGCAAGATAAATAATACAATCTATGGATATGATGCTGTGATTCCGTATGTGTTAAATGAACACTTGTGGAATCACCGCACATAGAAAGGGGGTGGTGCTTTGGGCGGGCGACCTTTCCGCTGTGTCCAAAGCGCCAGCAATACGGAAAGTGGAAACAGTGGAAACACACCTTAATAAATAGAAATAGCAGTAAACTAGCTTGGCCCATGCGAAATTTTCGTACATTGGTCGCAGGGGGTGCAGGCAATTTCAGAAAAAGCAAGCTGGTCAAATGTAAATGTATTTCATGAGATGATGAACACAGACAGGTATTTATATATGTAGATTGGTAATACAATAAATTGGTTTGATACGTAGAGGCCAAAAAATGCCTTCCAGTTGAGGTGCCACCTGCAGGTCATTGTGTCTTTCTGTAGGTTTATGAAAATTAATGTTTAAACTGTCTTTAGTGATAAAATTGTGAATGTGTGGTTTGTTTGGCTCTTTTCCTGCTGAAGGGGGCAAGTTTACCTTTCAAATGGTGTATCATTTGTGTGTGTGGGGCGAAGAAATCAGCGAAAAAGCAATGCATGTACACAAATGTGTTTGAATATGTGACTCACCATTTGTGTGTGTGGGGCGAAGTAATCACCGAAAAAGCAGTGCATGTTTACAAATGTGTTTGCATATGTGACTCACCTGCAGTAAAGTATACAATCCTCCAATGTGCCTGAAATAGGCTGCGCCAGCACTTGGGCAAGCTGGAAAGACCGCAAGGCAAATGTTTGGATTTGTTTGTGATGTCTGTAAGCAGCTTTGTGGTAGAGTGCTTTGGGGTAGTGTGCTCCCACCTGCAGGTCATTTAACCTTTCAAATTGTGTATCATTTGATTGTGTGGGTGGAGTATGAACGGAGGAAGTGTGCAATTCAATAGGCAGTGCATGTTTACAAATGTATTTGCATATGTGACTCACCTGCAGTGAAGTGTGAGGTCCTCCAATTTGGCAGAAATAGGCTGGTCAAGCAGTTCGGCAAGCTGGAAAGCCCCCAATGCAAATGTTTGAATTTGTTTGTGATGTCTGTAAGCAGCTTTGTGGCAGTGTGCATTGGGGTGGTGTGGTGCCACCTGCAGGTCATTTTTCCTTTCTACAGGTTTATGAAAATTGATGTTTAAACTGTGTTTTGTGATCAAATCGTGGATGCATGGTTTGTTTGGCTATTTTCTTGCTGAAGGGGGCAAGTTTACCTTTCAAATGTGGTGTATCATTTGTGTGTGTGGATGCAGTATGAACGGAGATGCAAAGTAATCACCGAAAAACAGTGTTTACAAATAATAGAAAAGATAATGATCATCAGAAGTAAACATTTAAATTCTTTTGTGGAAAGAAGTCGAGGGGTGAGCATTTAACCCCTTCACCCCTGGACAATTGTCAGGTTTTTTTGTGTTTTTCTCCCTTTTTTCCAAGAACCATAACTTTTTCATTACTCTGTCCACATAGCCATATAAGGGCTTGTTTTTTGTGGGATGACTTGTAGTTTTGCTTGACATCATTCATTTTATCATCTGATTTACTAGATAGCAGGGAAAAAAATTCAAGTGCATTAAATTGCAAAAAAAGTGCAATTTCACACTTTTGATGCTTTTTTTTATTAACCATGTTCAGTATACATTAAAACTGAATCAATCACAATAGTCCCAAGGAAAATGTATGCTAGATACTTTGCTTCATAAATATTCCACTAAAAAAATGGGAATATTGTGTACGTATTCCAGGGTATGAAGAAATTCTATTAGTAATGATTAAAAAATATTTTATTGGGTAAAAACTTAAAATAAAACAGTAAATAAAATGAGAGAAAAACCTCCAAATAAGAACGATACAGGAAAGATGTGTATCTTTGTACCGTGTTATTTAGAATTGAGAGAGTCCTCAGTGGTTGAAACCTTTTAATGGCTAACTGAAAAGATGGTAACAAATTGCAAGATTTTGAGACTACTGAGGTCTCTTCATCAGGCTAGACTAATACAAAATATGAAGAATCACATATTTGTACACAACACAGCACAGAAACAATGCAATAGATAAGACAAGTGACATGAAGCAGAACTGTCATTATGGGAGATAGAGATGCACATAAATATTAGAAAAGTTCATAGATAAGGAGTGTGAAAGTCTTATTGCCCTCTGGGGTCTGGTATTGTGTTATGATGCCCCCAGAAGGTCTGAAGAGCAAATTCCTTAATTGATGTAAAAAGACATAAATCCTTGCGACACATTCATTCCTGCACTGAATGTGTCAAAGGTCATCATGAGTTTATATTCCCAAACCATTCTGTCTCTCTGAGACTTAAAGTTAGCTTTTAATATGAGTAATTTCATGTCCATCATGCTATGACCGGGGATACAAAAGTGTTCTGCCACAGGTAAATCCATTCTTTTTTTCTCTTATTGTGTGGCGATGAGAATTCATCCTTGTTCTCAGTTTTTGCCCGGTCTCCCCCACATACAGACCCCCAGTTGGACATTTAGCACAAATAATTAGGTACACCACATTAGATGTGATGCAGCTAAAAGTACCTGGGATCTTGTAGTCCTGATGTGAATTAGGGATCTTTATCTTGTCTGTGGTCATTTTAAAAGGACAGGTTTTACATTTTTTCTGGTTGCAAGGAAAGGTTCCTGCAGCTGTTGGGGAGGACAGGGAGCTTCTGACAATGATGCTTCTTAAATTTGGGGGCTGCCTAAATTACAGTAGTGGGGGTCTGGAAATATGGATTGTAATCGGGCATCTTTTTGTAGTAAAGGTTTTAATTTCCGTGCAGCTCCCCTTAGCACCTCCAGATTTGGATTGTAGGTGACCACCAGAGGCACCCTGTTATTTTCACCTTTTAGTTTTGTAATGTAGCAGGTGATTCCTTGATATTCTGGTGTCTCATGTAATTTGGTTTTCAATTGTTCTTGGATGTTATGATTCAAAAAGGTCTAACAAACAGGCATACTAAGGGAAAACTGCATATCCAAAGTAGAACTTGGGCAGGCAAAGAAAATAGCTAGTCACATTCAGGTGCTCAGACCAATGCTCAAGTGGTGTCACTTTAATAGCTATCATATAAGATTATACAATGTGCTCAGGTGCTGCCAAAACGTATACTGCTGCAATAAAGTCAGTGCTTACCCATCATGAATCTGGACCTGGAGCAGCTCTCCCGCGGCCCCATATTTGGTATCACCACACCCGATCTATCAATATAAAAAAAGAATTAATCCAATCGCTAAACGGTGTAACGAGAAAAAAATTAAATACGTCAGAATTAGGTTTTTTCTACATTGCAAGAAAAAGATTGTATCTGCACCAAAATGGCATAAATAAAAACATCAGCTCGGTGTGCAAAAAATGAGCCCCCACCCAGCCCCAGATCATGAAAAATGGAGACGCTACAGGTCTCGGTAAATGACATTTTTTTACCAAATTTTGGACTTTTTTCACACTTAAATAAAAAAGAACCCAGACATGTTTGGGGACCATGATCTTACAATGACCTGGAGAATCATAATGGCAGGTCAGTATTAGCGTTTAGTGAACATGGTAAAAAAAAACAACTGTGGAATTGCACTTTTTTAGAAATTTCACACTATTGGAATTTTTTCCCATTTTCCAGGACATGATATGTTAAAACCAATGATGTCATTCAAAAGTACAACGAGCCTTCACTTGGCCATTTTGACTGAAAAGTAAAAAAATTTAAGGCTCCGGGAAGAAGGGGAGCAAAAACCGAAAACGCAATAACGGAAATACCTATGGTCATGAAGGGGTTAAAATCGATTAATCGATAGATTCTTAGATTCTCTAAATGTAAGTATTTACTGCAATTGAGTTCACGCTACACGCTGCCTTTCTTTACATGTTTACATCCAAATACAAGAGGGAACAGAAATGACAGAAGTTGTTCAATGAAAGAAAAAAGATGATAATTGATAAATTACTTTAAAATGTATTCTTAAAAAACATCAAAGTAAATTAATCCAATGAAACACAATACAAGTAACTGCTGAGTTACAGCAGAACATTTAATTGTATAACTGCGGCCCCATCTGTGGATAGTCTTTTCTATCATTGCTTTCCAAATACTGTAACTTGCAGTGCCATCTGTTTTAGTGGAGAAAGATATATGTTGGGCACGTAAAGAACTTAGCATTTTGAAAGTGTGCACTTTAAAAGACCAATAGCAAGCGAGCTCTCCAGCAGAGTAATGAATGGCTACTATAATCACAATATATCTGGGATGCAAATAAGCTGCATTTATTCTACTTTGTATTTCACATTGTCACTGCGCCAGGAGTAAATGCAAATATTTGCATATACATTAAAAATGTGAAAGGAGTTTTAGTTGATATATTAGAAATGTGTTTTGTACTGATGCTATATCAGTGGAAAATGCAGGCTTTACTGCAAACACATAACTCATCTTAACAGATTTCTATGGTTTTACTGTAATGTAATGTACGGCAGATTCTTAAATGATGTCACTGTATTCTTGTTGGGCCGGGGCTAACGCAAGTTCGCAAACTGGGAAGTGGGAAGGGAGTGTGAAATGGAAAATAAGTAGAGTGTGGAATCTGCCCACATTCTCATCTGTTGGTATAACTGGGAGTCAGTTCTGTGAGACCAGCATATATTACTTAGAATTACGCAAACATTTCTTAATAAGTTTTCTCTCTTTTGCTTTGCTGTTTCACATTGGGCTTATGACTGAGACAATTATATCAGTTTACTGCATAGGATACAAAGTGTGAATTTACTGAAATTGGTTCCAAACTCTCAACTGGATCTCGGGAGGAAAATGCTACTGTTCTTCCAAATTAGTCACCAGAAGATTGTCGTTGCTAGTCAGGATTAAGCACTTATCTGGAAGGATATCACTGGAAAAAAACATCAGATTCACATATTTTACCTGTAAGTTATGAAGTAATCGTTAGTAAAAGACAATTAGTTGAATATAGCAAAAATGTAAAGCTACTTTTAAAAATAGAAGTCTTTAACCCTTGCACGACCTTGTGATTTTCTGTTTTTTCATTTTTATTTTTTTTTTACTTCTCTTCTTCCAAGAGCCATAACTTTTGTATTTTCTGGCCATAAACTACATAAGGGCTTGTTTTTTTTTGCAGGAAGAGTCATACTTTTGAATCACACCATTAATTTTATGATAAGATGCACTGGAAAATGGGAAAAAAAATCCAAGTGCATTCAAATTACTAAAAAGTGCAATTTCACAATAGTTATTTAAATTTTTTTGATTACCCTGTACATTATATGGTAGAACTGACCAGGTAGTGTGAATCTCCAGGTCAGTACAAGTAATCATATACCAAATATTTATAGTTTCTTTTTCATTTAAGTGGTAAAACTTTTTTTAGAAATTTGTAGAGAAATTTTTTTTGCTTATGTCGCCATTTTCCATGACCTGTGACTAGAAATGAGCAAATATATTCGTAAAACGATCGCCAAACATAAATTTGGCATGAATATGGTACCTTCGGATTCGTGATTGGTAACACGAGCATTTTTCTAAAAATCGGCAAAAGTCGGTAACATTCGGTAAAAGATAGAATAAAAGCCAGCAATTCATGTGCTGTATTCAGTAAAATCACAGCGTGACAGATTAGAATAGAATAGATATGATCGATATATACTCATGGAATACATAGACATATAAATGTCAGTGACACACACACATATATATATATATATGTATGTATTTATATTACCGTATATACTCGTGTATAAGCAG
>VIAB01015873.1:23420-33916 GCA_009801035.1 Oophaga pumilio | reverse complement strand
GAGAAAGTGTGTCCAAACTTTTGGTCTGTACTGTATATGTATTGCATATATTGTTGCTATTTTATTAGATCAAGTTAACCTAAGCTTCAGTCCACAATCTTCATTCTATTATTCATGTGCAGTTAGCACCCTGTTTTCTAGTGTCAGATGTTTCTCTTGTAGGAGTGTCCCTGCCTGTAATACATGCTTTATCTGAGGTTTGTGTATCCAGGGTGCTGCTATCTGCAGTAGCGCCTATATCAGTACTGTTCCTGCCCTGCATTTATTTCCTTTTCATGTACTTTCCTCATTCTCTGTAGCACGTTGTCTCTCCCTCCGGCGATTGTACCTGCTTTCTCACCTGTCCACACTATGAATCTGTGTAGAGCCCCCATCCCTGCTGCTCTATCTAAAGGCACTGTCACACTTAGCGATCGCACCAGCGATCACGACAACAACACGACCTGACGAGATCGCTTGTGCGATCGCTATGTGATCGCTAGTTAGCTTACAAACACATCTCATCAGTGATCTGTATAACGACCTCTGCGGTCGTTGGGAAAACCTAGTCCCACCTGCGCCGCTGGTAAAGTCGTTCATAAAGGGTGTCACACTCAGCGATTCAGGCTCACCAGCGGGACACCAGCGACCAAAAAACGGCTCAGAACGTTCATGAGCGATCAGCGACATCACAGCAGGGGCCACATCGCTGCTACATGTCACACACAGCTAAGTCACCGATTTTATGACGCAGTAGCGATCTCGTTAGCGATCTCGTTTAGTGTGACAGTACCTTTACACTGAGAGAAGGGAGAGCAGAGCGAGCCGTCCGGAGCCAAAGCGCCGCCCATAGATTTGTTTTGTTTTTTTTTGCTGATCACTTAACTACATAAGGCACTTGGTGATACTGCAGCCCCAAATTGAAATGGTAAAACATTTTTTTAAGGAACACAATGTAGAAAATTCCTTAACTTGGCATGGTGGAAGCCAATGGAACAATTAAAAAAAAAAATTAAAAATCTATGCAAACTTTTATACAGTAAAGGAGATGTCCACTACTGGTAAACTAAACTTAAACAATTCAGTGTTGCAATTAAAATAAAAACAATATATATTCTCTTCCTTCGTTGGTCACATTCCAGCACTGTCGGGGCTGCTGTTCCCGGTGAGTGACGCCACTCTGTCATGTGGTGTGTGCAGCCAATGAGGGGCCACTCATCACTATCCCATCGGGGCAGATGTCCACTCTGATGTAATAGCTGCCGGGTGGCCGCTCATTGATTGCAGCCGGTACGCGACACAGCAATCACACGAGTCTCCTGGAACAGCAGCACTGACCACGTCGCGGGAATAGCATTGCTAATGGAAGTTACTGTCCACTGGTTTTATTTAATTGGTCCTGCATTGATTAAACTGGCTGCAGTTGGCCATTAGTGGATAACCCCTTTTAAGCTGTAGACCAGAAGTCTAGATCCTCCCGAACTTCATCTGTATTTGTTTTTGCAGTGATTGTGGCGAAATGTTTCTTGTTTTCGCATCACGACGGTAATATTCTGTTCCTGTCCTTCCTCAGGTCATCAGCCAGTCCCGAGCACGATTTAACCCCAGCATCAGTATGATAAAGAAGTGTATCGAGGTCCTCATAGACAAGCAGTACATAGAGCGCAGCCAAGCGTCAGCAGATGAATACAGCTACGTAGCATGATGGCGTCATCACGTCGGCGCGTGCAAGAGGAAGTCATCACATCACTATTCGGTGTGCTCCTGTTGGAAGAAGCTGGCCTTTGCCTCCATACTTTTATCACCTTGGCAGTCCCCGTTTTTCTGCTGTTTACAACATCACCAGTGCCACGTCATGAGCGTCCGTCAAAATGCCTATAAATATTTCCAGCTCATGCCATTGTAACATTTCTTACAACTCTACTAAAAGGAACGAGTGAAGTATTTCTGGAATGTGGAATTTTTTTTTTTTTTTTTTTTTTGAGTTGGGTAATTTGTTTTGGAGTTTTTTTTTTCTGTCCCTTCACCTTCCTCAACACGATTGCAGTTGTTTTTTGTTTTTTTTTTTATGTATCTTAAAGGACCTAAAGTTGAAACTAAATAATGTAATATTAAAAAAAACAAATAACCTAATAATTGTATCTACTTTAAAATGTACAAAACAACAAACATGATATCGCTGCTTGTCGGATTAAAAAATAAAGACATGTACCGTGTATCAAGAGGATTCCCTCCGAGTACCAGGAACGGTCTTTCAATTCGGCTCCTTACCACTAGGACGCGATTGCAAAAAATATATATATAGATGCACTGCTTGATAACACTAGTTAGCGCTGATTTTATACAAAAAGAAAAACTTCTTGCAGATTTTTTGGATGCTGTTTTATATCACAAGCCCACTGCAATCTGACCTGCAAATGTAATAGGAGATTTATCTGCTTTATAGGGCTTTGTCCAGACACAGCTTGTGGTTGGGGGTAGAACATATTGAAATATGTTTTACATGTGTGCTTGACGTTTCTGTAAGTCAGTGAGTAAAAATTTCAGAAGACGCAGCTGTAAATGCGAGTGCACATCTGGTTCCGCTCAATATCCGAAGGTAAAAGGACAAGACTATGACTACCTTACCTGGGAGGCTACATGGCGACGTATCGCATTACGGCAATTCTGAAACCAAAAAAATCTGTGCTGTTTGTCTGTGACTTGCTGTCACTAGTGATGCCCGCAAGCGCTCGTTACTCGGGTTTGCATAGGGTGTTCTGGTATCTATCGAGTATCGCGGGTGCTCGAGTGACATGTTCAAGTCCGCGCTCCCACATGTTTTGCATCTGTTAGGCAGCCATAAAACATTCGGGAATTGCCCACGTATGTCAGGCAATTCCCGCATGTTTTGTGACTAACCGCTGTGAAATGTGGGCGCAGATACGGGAACATGTCACTCGAGCACCCTAGGCAAACTCGATTAACGATCACTAGCTGTCATGGGATTGTCTAGATATGATTTTGCTGTCACGGCACAGTTGCCAGAGTTCTTGGGGCTAGGGGCGCCCTTGCTATCCCTGCTCCTCAGATTACTATCTGATGGTGAAGACATTGGGGCCACGTGCCTTACTGAGCTCCTAAATCAGCCCTTATCTGTCCCCTCCCCCACCCAGCGAAGTATGGAATAGCAGTTTATATAAATGTAGAAACCAGACTAATGGTAAGTTGTTCAGGGATAAATGAGAATACCAATATGCACTCACAAATAACAGAGAGGACCACTGAGAAGTAAAAGGAAGAAAAACTAAATAGGAGAGGATGAGGATATACACAGAGACAAATCACTAAGCAACATTCTTTAGAACAACACTCCAAACGCCTCCCAACAACCAACACCTTCAACTCCAGAACCAGGCAGTATTAAGCTAACACTGGCAATTCCTGCTTGTCAGAGGCCTCTATATATAGCAGAGGGGAGTGGCCAACACTGAACAGCTGAGAGCATCAAAGCAGGAAAACTCCAGCAGCTCTCAACTGATCAGATTAACCCCTACACTGTTTAATATGAAGGTGAAGTGCTTCTAATCAGTGCAGGAGTACAAGAAATCAGACATCGTGGTCTCCTGGCCCCTCTCCATCGCAGTAAATCTGTCACATGTGACTTGCATTCAAGACTTTGAAAAGTGAGTTATGTGCGACCAGCGACAGAAAATCATTTGGAATAGTTTGTGAGTTTGTTGCAGCCGTAGGAGGTCACAACGTAAAACCATAGATAATTATTAGATGCGATATCACAATGCAACACTGCCATTTTAGTGTTGCATGACACATGTTGTCTTATAACTTTAACCTGATGCTCACCGCCGGTTGATATGGATCGTGCCATATTACAGAGAAATTCTTCCCTATAAGCATTGCTGGCCTCACTACAATTTCCTATGGCATAGATATTGGGTTTCTTGCACACATCCTGATTGACACTTAAATTGCAGTTACTGTGTGATAAATTGCCCACTCAGTTTTATATTTTTTTTTTGTTCTTTTTAGGCCTGTTTCACACGTCTTTATTTCTGGTACCAGCAAAAAACGTTATTGGAGAAGTATTGACATCATATTGACACCACAGGTGTGTCACAGAATTTTATACCATTATACCAAAATTTTGTTTTAGCCCCAAATTTTACTTTTTCACACAAGAAGTGGGTAAAAATGGCACCAAAATTTGTCCCACCATTTCTACTGAACGTGGCAATAACCCATATGTGTCTGTACAGTACTGCTTAGCCATACGGAGAGATTCAGGGGGGACAGGGGGCTATTTGCCTCCTGGAGTGCAGATTTTCCTTTTTTGCAGTTTGCGGACTCCATATACAGAGCCACTAATTGCTAGAAGAGCCGAATCCCCTCTCAAGTGACCCCATTTTGGAAACTATACCCCTCGAGGAATTTATCTACAGGTGTAGTGACAATTTTGACTCAATGGGTATTTTCCAGAAACAAGCAGCAGTGGTTTAGACACACTGGGGCTTAGAAAGGAGGGGAGCATTTGGATTTGAGAGCTCAGAATTTACTGAAATTCCTTTGGTGGGTGAGGAGCCATTTGGCTTTTCCAGAGCCTTTGTGCTAACTGTAATGTAGAAGCCCCCTATATTTCCGTTAACAGGTGACAGACCTGAGTGGGGACTTGCTTTTTTGTGGATTGAGTTGAAGATTTTATTGGGAACATTTTACATAACATTTGGGATCATATTTATCTGGCGCTCTACGCTGAGCACTCACTTTGGGGTTTCCATCTAAATCTCTGAGTGACGTGACAGATGAAACCCCCTAGGGATCCATTCACTATAATGAGGCAGCAGAGTTACTCTGAACTCTCTCTGGCCTCTGTTCAGTGGTGTCCTTTTCAGAAGTGCACAAAACTGTGGCCGACGGCACTTTTATGCAAACCTAAAAAGATGGACACAGCCGGATCACAGATCAGACATCATTTACAGTGCCTCCAGCTGCCTCATTATAGGGAAACTTCTGCCATAGGTTCCGTAAGAATCACGTATTTCAGAGATTTACACAGAAATCCCGGTGTAAGCGCTCAACGCAGAGTGCAGGATAAATGTGCGCCTAGCTTTACTGCGATCTTTGGGAGACAGAATGAAAAAATCAACATCAGGTGAAGAATTGGTTTTATTTATTTTTTATGCCGTTCCTCGTGCGGTATAAGGGATTAGGCGACTTTATTCTTCGGGTCGGTGCGATTACAGAGATACCAGATTTATAGCGGGTTTTTATGTTTGGCTGCTGTCACACACTAAAAAACTATTGCAAAAAAATAGTTTTTGCATCACCAGATTTTGAGAGCTATAAGTTTTCCATATTTCGGCCGACAGTAAAGCAATGGCTTGTGTTTTGTGGGACGAGTTTACGTTTTTATTGGTACCATTTTCGGGCACATGACATTTTTTGATCACTTTCTATTTTGATTTTTGGGAGGCAGAGTGAACAAAAACCAGCAGTTTTATTCTTCGGGTCAGTACGATTACAGTGACACCCCATTGATATCTTTTTTTTTTTTTTTTTTTTTTTTTTTTTTTTTTTTTTGCGCTTTTAAACAATTAAACTTTTATAAACAAAATAATTATTTTTGCATCACTTTATTCTGAGAGCTATAACATTTTTATTTTTTCGCTGATGGAGCTGTATTGCAGCTTTTTTTTGCAGGACAAGATGACGTTTTCAGCAGTGCCACGTTTATTTATATCCGTCTTTTTGATCGCGTTTTATTCCACTTTTCGTTCGGCGGTATGATGATAAAGCATTGTTTTTTGCCTTGTTTTTTATTATTTTTTTTATGGTGTTCACTAAAGTTAACTAGTGGGACAGTTTTATAGGTTGGATCGTTGCGGACGTGGTGATACCGAACGTGTACTTTTATTGTTTCATAATTTTTTTTGCACTGGGCATGATCAGCATGTTTTCTAGCTCTGGTGACATCGGGTCACCATGGCAGCGATGGGGACCCTGCGTCACGACGCGGGGTCTCGGATCTAAAGGCAGAGGGGATGTCAGCCCTCTGCAGGCTCCCGGAATGCTGCAATCTCGTTCGATGGCAGCATTTCAGGGGTTAAAGTGCCGGGAGCTGTACGTGACCACTCCTGGCACTTAGTGCCGGGTGTCAGCTGTCAGAATTGGTCATCCACACACCACCCATTTGCGCGGGCGATCGCGCAGACGTAATAATCCGTTCCTGGTCAGATAGACACGGGTCACATGGATGGATTATGACGTCTGATGTCAGAAAGGGGTTAATAAATATCAAAATTAGCCCATGATGTTGTCCAAGTTTTTAATTTTGGCCCTCTGTATTTGAGTTTGACATCCCTGATGTAGACTATGGGATTTTGGACATTTTTTTTTTTACTTTTAACTGTTTTGCTAACATTGCTGCTATGAGATGACAAACGTGGACACTTCTGTATGGGCTCATGCTAAGTTTTGGTTAAATATATAAAAGTTGCTTACTTTGCTGCTTTGCACAATACCCCATAGTCCTTAGATTTTGCCAGACAAATGTCAGTGCCATATTATCTGTAGCACAGAAGACGTCATTCACATGGATATCAGTCATTCATGGGGTCTTAAAGAAAGACAATTGGGGAAATTGCAGGGATGGAGGCATTGATGGCTCAGACTCCTAACAATGGGTATTACTGTTACGTCCTGCTCTGAAGACACCTCACTTGTCTTGGAGGGGATTTAGCATCTTGTGATGACTTTATTGCTCCTTCCTAGGTCTACAGGAGACGCTCTGTTGTGCTCTCTGCAGAAATCCCAGGTGATTAAGTCAGACTTGGTTTTACTTCTCCAGCTAATGGTTTCATGGGAGTTCTGTGATCCGGATAACCCTAAGCCCTGGCTGTATCTACCTAGCATGTAGCATGAATGATGTGCTGTATTACGGCCATGAGAGACAGCTTTATATGGGGGTCGAAAAGTAGTTTTCTGCATCTAAGGCCGGGGTCAGACGTGCGAGAAACTTGGGACGAGTCTCGCACGTCAACACCCGGCACTGCCGCCGGCACTCGGATCAGAGCGCTCAGCTGCATAGAAAAACATGTCAACAGTGCCGGGTGTTGACATGCGAGACTCGTCCAAGTTTCTCGCACGTCTGACCCCGGCCTTAGGCTGCTTTCACATTGCGTTCTGGCACGGGTTTAGTGCACCCTTCTAGGTTTACGTCTGAGCCCCCCTTTGCAAAACGGGATTCGGACGTATATGCCCTGACTGGGCCATAGACTATAGTGGTGCTGGCAGAGCGGCTGTGCATAATTTTCGAGCGTGTACGCCTACTAGAGGCAGACACTCAGACTTAATAGATGGCACCATTATAGTCTATGGCCCATTGTATGTATCCTGACGGGGCCACCGAAAAGCTGCGGGAACGCAATGTGAAACCACCCTAAGATTATGTGAATATGACGGTTTTTAGATATATGCAAACTGTTTGTAGGTGTATGTAGGTTTTTTAGGAGCAATACTCTTCAGCTTTCGCCTAATCCTTTTGTCCTGAAGTGTATTATTTGGTGTCTGTTCGGTCATCTTTGGCCACCGTCTTTTTTTTTTTTTTTTCTTAAACTTGTACTGAGTAAACTAGTGAAGAATGGTCGGATCACTTCATTTACTATTTGCTTTGGAAACCTGAAGCGGTAAAAATAAGTCAGAAGATTAAACACATGAACTGCAAGTGTTTTTTATATTGCAATGCACATGTTCTTTTTAGTGTTTATTTGGCATTTTTTCAAGCGGAATCAACTCTGTAAGTCACATGAAAAAGATATTGTGTGCATGTACCCTACAGATTTGATTAACTCACTTTTTTTTTGCCCAGGACAGAAGACGTAAGATGAAGTAGTGATCAGAGTGATCAGGCATTTATTGGACTTCCTATCTGTAGACCTGGTGTAGAATATTTTGATTCTCATGAGCAGGATGTGGAAAGTTGACCATACACCTGCACAACCGATCACGCACGGATGGTATATAGACAAATTGAAGCCTATGGACTAATGGAAAGTGCTGCAGATCGGTAGTCGCAACCGAGCTGCTGTCTAGTTACGCTCTGACACTTTACAGACAAGGGCTGTGCTTGGTGTTGGGTACATCACACTCACTTGAAGGCCGCAGGTCCCCGCTGCCTCAAGGCTTCTGACCTCAGGAGCTGCTGCACACAATACATGGGGCACCAATTTCTTTGCAACAGTTAAACTTTTACTAAACCGTCCCAGTTCATCAGGTGGGATAGGGCACAGCAATGTAGTCTTCCTTCCTCCTTAGCACAACTCCTCTTCTGTTCCACCACTTCTCCTGCCCGGTAAAATGTTACATCATCCATGTGATTTTCACAGCCCTATAGATTTGTATGGGTAAATTTCGGCTGTGACGTGATTAAAAAAAACAAGTTTCCGTTATTTTTTTGCGAATGCATGGTCTGCCAAAAAAACACGGACTTGTGAACAGCCCTATAGAATAATAGATAAATAATTTTTTCAGGTACACATCATCTACCATACATACATGATTTATGGACGTCTGATGCTTTTGGCAAAATGGAATTGTTTATTTCAAAGTGCCGCCATTTAGAGCTACACTAGGTTCTATGTGCGAAAACTGTTATCTAGGGGAGAATACTACAGTAATATGGCATATGTATGAAATCAGAGGTAGAGTAGGAAGTAGGAACCTATTTATTTCTCTGGGGTGCCCTGTTAAAGTTCTTCTGCCGTGAGACTAGGGACTCCATTGTCATAGAATCAGACCGGTGGCCCTAAATTCACCGTACTCCACAGTAAATGTACGTGCCTCTTAAAAATATAAATCGAATGATAGATGGAACACTCTAAACACGCGATGTCTCGTCATCAAAGTTTTCCTGCCTTGGCAGGGAAGGGGTTAATATATATATATAATTTGGAGAAGACGGTGGAATGACTGATTCGTGTAACCTGTGGCCTGTGTTTTGTTAGGCCGCCTCTGTGGTCTCCTTCACAGAAATCCCAGCACACGCCCTTCACTCAGGAGAAGGAGTCCCGGCCTTTTGGCTTTCGAGCGCTGATGTAATTACTGGCAGACTAACATGTAGCTCTCGGTAACAGCAGCGACCTGCGCGATGGATGTGTATTGTGCCGCTGGTCTCTTATTTTCAGAGTTAGACTTGGCAGGTCTCAGTCTCTTTCCTAATTTTTAGGAGTCGTATTCACAGAAGGATTTATAAAAGCTTTTAAGCCAAGATTTATAGAGGATGAGGTTAACATTTGCCAAACGTACGTCCTTCAGCTTTAATAAGCAGAAAATGGGACCCTAGGCCGTCATGAATCCTGATGCCAGCTCTGTGTATGTAATTACTGCTGGTTATAGGCCGGCTCCGTGCTTGGCTCCACGCAGAGGTAATCCAGACGCCTGCACCACAAACTGCATTGGCCACTGCTCATCTTACTGTTATGTTGATTTTTATTTTTCATTTTTTTTTGTATTGGATAAAAGACATGATGGAAAAATGTGAACCTCTCCAGCATTTTGGGTCCATTCCTGGCAAAATACATCCTTGTGAATGTGGATAAAGGCCTTATTCAGATGTCAGTGTGTGTCATCCATGTGCTGAATGAGGCCTTAGACAATATTGATGAATGTTGTGACTTTTTACACAAGTTTTCCCCTATCTCCTCCAAAATAGGTGGGACGTGAAACCACGGGTCGTCTAATTGATGATGAGCTGTGGTGTTCCTTACACCAGAAATTTTACTCTAGTCCAGGAATGTCACACTCAAATACACAGAGGGCCAAAATTAAAAATTTGGACTAAGTCGTGAGCCAACCTTGATATTTCTTAAAAAAAATGTCTACAATTGAGAAAGTTTTTCCTTATCAAATATAATGATGAACCTTTTCATATAGAAACAAACTTAAAGGGTTTGTCCCACGAACAAAGTACACCTCAATCGATCTTAAGAGTTAGATCACATGACCGGAGCACTGGGTATTTTCTCGCGGTCAGGGATGTACATAGAAATCATGGGGTCCCATATCAGAAGTTATAATTGGGAACCCACCCCACCCTACAAAAAAAGCAAAAACTTAATATTCGGAGTGGTCATAGAAAAACAGCATACCTCACAACTTTACAGCCCTTACAAAGTAATTTTACTCCTATTGAAGCCCCTAGATTGCCATTTCACTGCCCCATAAAGTATGATCCCAACAAAAGTGCCCCCCAAAACACAGTGTGATACCCTCACAGTGAATTCCTCCACAGTATCCTCCACACGCACAGTATTATGAACCTACTGTACCCCCCTCTCAACCACTCCAGCAAAGTATGGTGACCCCAACAGAGTATGATGCCCCAACTATGATCCCCACACAATCCTCCACACAGTACAATGGGCATAGTCCTCCATTCAGTATAATGGGCACCACAAAGTCCTCCATATCGAATAATGGCACCCATTTTTCTTCAAGTGCCTCCTTATTGTGCATCTTGAAAC
>VIAB01015870.1:17058-33541 GCA_009801035.1 Oophaga pumilio | reverse complement strand
AAAGGATTTTGTACCACCTTCCCTTGATGACACATAGGTTACCACTTGCCAGCAAAATGGATTGCTTTGTCCTCCTCTTCCTCCGACTGACCATCCAGCCTACACCTCAACATATGCCAGTTTTTCCACCTCCCTAACTGAGCTTTACCCCCCCAGGCCGGCATCAGCACCTGGCGCACCCGGGCAAGTGCCAGGACCCTGAGCAGGTGGGGGGCCCACTCGCCGTCAGACACACCAGCGTACTATGAGTGGCCCTGTACCAGTGTCGGCACCCACGAGTGGGCCCACGCTGCTTGCACAGGGCCCCAGCACTTGCAATACTTACCTCTCCCTGCTCCACCACTGTCACGTCTTCCGCGTTTCCTTACAGTGACATTCAGGTCAGAGAGCACGATGACGTCACGTCTGTGCACCCTCTGCCTGAACAGTCACAGTGCAGAGAGCTGGATGATGGTGACGCTGAGGAGTCCAGAGTAGAGTAGTGCCCAGCGAGGAGAGGTATTTCATTTTTTTAATGTTTGGAGCAATATATGGGGAGCATTAAACATTGGAGAATTATATATGGGGCCCATCATACTATTGAGCATCATAGATAGGGCCCATCATACACTGGAGCATTATAAATGGGGCCCATCATACACTGGTCCATCGTATATGGGGCCCTTTATACACTGGAACATCATATATGGGGCCCATTATATACTAGAGCATCATATGGGGACAATTATCTATGGAGCATTATATAGGCTTATCATATACTGGAGCATCATATGGGGCACATTACATATGGAGCATCACATGGAGCACATTATATATAGAGCATTATACATGGGGACCATTATATGGAGCATTATATGGGGCTCATCATATACTTGAGCATCATATATGGGACCCATCATATACTAGAGCATCATATGGGGTTCATTATTTATGGGGCATCATATATGGCCCTTTATATATGGAGCATCATATGGAGCACATATGGGGCCTATTCTGTATGGAGCATTATATGGAGCTCATTCTGTATGGAACAATATATGGGGCCCATCATATACAGTACTGTATGGAGCTGTCACGGGTGTGTCGCCACGAAGATCGTCGCGATTGCACAGCCTGACTTCTCGCAGCTGAGTTTTTGGTGCTTGGTGTTTTTCGGCAGTGAGTGAGTTAATTCTCTCTCTCTGTGCTAGACGAGGCCCAGCCTCACCCAGCTGCAGTTAATTCTGCAGTATTGGGACTCCTTCAAATACCTGCCGGTCTGATAGGGTAGTTGTCGGTGAAAGCATTTCATACAGACCATCAGAGCGGATCGTGGTATTGAAGAGTTTGGAGCGAAGTGTACTCGGTGTGGTTTTTTCCCTTCCTCGCTTTATCATTTATCTCCTTACCCGTTTGTGTTCCCTCTGTTATTGTGGTGTGAGTTTTTGTATGCAAGGTGGTTTTTGGTTTTCCCCTTGTACTGTCTCGTTCGTCTAGTACTGTGTATCAGCATTTACTACCCTGTCCCCTACTGTTGTGATCGGGGTCCTTCTCAGGACTAGATTACTGAGGTTCAGGGATTCTCAGGAGGTAGGGTTTACGCTGGCGGCCTGGACCTCTGTACCATTAACAGTACCTCCAGGTAGAGGGATTAGTCAGGGCCCCAGCTTAGGGTCAGCATAGGACCCTGACCTCCTGTACGCAGTGACAGCGTGACAGGAGCTTTATATGCGACTCATTATACTGTATGGAGCATTATATGGGGCTCATTATACTCTATGGGGACCGTCCTATAGTGTATGGCACATTATATGGGGACCATCATGCACTGGAGCATAATGTGGAGCTCATCATATACTGTATGGAACATTATATGGGACCAATTATGTATGGAGCAATATATGGGGCTCATTATAGTGTATGGAGCAATATATGTGGCTCATTATACTTTAAGAAGCATTATATTGGGCCCATTATTCTGTATGGAACATCATTTATGGGACTCATTATTCTGTATGGAGCAATATATGGGGCTCATTATTCTGTATAGAGCAATATATGGGGCTCATTATTCTGTATGCCGCACTATGTGGTGCCCATAATACTGTATGGAGGACTATACTTTCAGGTTTTTGAGCTATTGTAAAATTTACAATAGATATCACTCATGTAATGTAAGAAGTGAAGTTTTTGGCATTGGACTATACCTATACAGTATTTCTCTGCCGTATCGGAGCATCATGAATTGTGGTATGTGTTAAAGGGTCCCACTGACACTCTTTCGCCCGGGGCCCACGAAAACCTTGGGCCAGCTCTGCCCCCCAACAACTTTAGCCAAATGGGCACTGTAGTTGTGTTTACTGTCCTCCACTCACTGCCGACTTTTATTCCCAATTGACTTGCATTGGGGTTGGGTCGGGTTTCGGTCGGAACTCCGACTTTTGACGATCGTCGGCCGATTTCGTTCGACTTTACTTTTGATAAAGTCGGGTGGTCCGAAACCTGACTCGACCCTCCCGGAGGCAAAGTCGCTCATCTCTACTGACAACATGTCTTCAAATTTCCAAGCAATAAATTTTGTATTTATTTTCAGAAAATGAGAAATGGTCAAAATAACAAAAAAATGCACTGCTTGCAGACCTCAAATAATGCTAAGAAAACAAGTTCATAATAATTTAGAAACAACAATACTATTGTTTTAATTCAGGAAGAGTTCAAAAATCAATATTTTGTAGAATAACCATAATTTTTAATCACAGCTTTCATGCATCTTGGCATGCATTCCACCAGTCTTTCACACTGCTTTTGGGTGACCTTATTCCACTCCTGGTACAAAAATTTAAGCAGTTCTTCTTTGTTTGATGGCTTGTGGCTATCCATCTTCCTCTTGATTACATTCCAGAGGTTTTTCAATGGGATTCAGGTGTGGAGATTGGGCTGGCCATAACAGGGATTTGATGTGGTGGTCCTTTATCCACACAATGATTGACCTAGCTGTGTGGCATGGCACATTGTCCTGCTGGAAAAACCAGTCCTCAGAGATGGGGAACATTGCCTGTTGCAGAAGGAATTGACTGTTTTTCCAGGATAACCTTGTATGCAGCTTGATTCATTCGTCCTTCGCAAAGATTAACTTGAACAATTCCAGCCTTGCTGAAGCATCCCCAGATCATCACCGATCGTCCACCAAATTTCACAGTTTGTGCAAGACACTTTGGCTTGTACGCCTCTCCAGGTCTCTGTCTAACCATTAGACATCCAGGTATTGGCCTAAGCTGAAAATTAGACTAATCAAAGATTACCATACTCCAGTCCTCTATGGTCCAATCCTTATGGTCTTTGTCAAACTTCAGCCTGTCTCTCCTTTGCTTCTTATTGATGAAAGTCTTTTTTCTAGCCTTACATGACTTGAGCCCTGCCTCTAGGAGCCTGTTACAAACTGTTCTTGTTGTGCACTTCAGCCCAGCTGCCATTTGCCATTCCTTTTGTAGGTCACTTGATGTCATCCTGTGGTTGCTGAGTGACATTCGAATAAGATGACAGTCATCCCGGTCAGTGGAGACTCGTTTTCGCCCTCTGCCGGTCTGTAGCTTTGTTGTCCCCAATGTCTGCTGCTTGACATTGTTGCAATGGACTGCCATCTTAGAAATTTTAAGGATGGAGGCAACATGATGCTCACTGTATCCCTCTGCAAGTAAAGGCAGAATTGAGGCCTTCTTTTCCTCACTCAAGACTTTTATTTTCAACTCCTTTGGCATGGTTAAAAGTTATTTTTTCATTCCTATTACTTTTGGGATTTTACTAGCACTTGTTTTGCCATCCAGCTTGTCTTATTGCAAGAGGATTGCGAACATGACAGCAGTGTTTTTTTAGACTTTCCGTTGTTAAATAAGATTTGGTTCAGGTGATCACCTAATCAGAAGCACATTAATTAGAATGAGGTGTTCTCTGGTTGGAATTCAACTGACACTGGAATGGCTGTCAGACATCTAGAGAAGCTGATTTTTATAAAACTGTGCAGTGGTCTCTTAATTTTTGCCAGAGCTGTAGTTGTTTATTATTTTTCTTTGTTATAGGTGACATGGGTATTGAAGGATTAGGCGTAATGTGAGTATTTTTGCTGTTTTTTCTTTTCTTTTTTTTTTACAGGGGTCAAATGCTTCAGTGGAATGAATGTAAGGTTTATTTGGTATTTTTAAATAAATTTGTAAAAGAGGATGTGGATTTTCATTTCAAATAAAAGACTTTATTCTGGGTGTTGTTTATTTACAATATGACCATGGGCTTAGTAATGGATAGGCTTCTCCATTACTAACCTGTGGGCTTCACGTCACCTGACAATACAAAGGTGACATAAACCCCACAAATATTAACCCCATATGCCATCGTCACAGGGCAAGTGCTGGGCAAAGTGCTAGAATTGGTGCATCTAATTGGTGTGACCACCACTGGTGCTCTGACAGGTGGTAAGATTATTAATATCAGAGCCACCGGCATTTCTCGCAGTGTCATGTAGATGCCACATGGAAAACACCCGATGCTTGGGGTGCTGAACCCAAAGAGTAACAGGGAATTCATGAAGAAGTCTGTGTTTGGGGCCCGTGCTCGAACAGTAGGTATTTGGTACAGACCCTGAACTTTACTGTTCACCCCTCACTAGAGCCGAGTAAGCTGCAAGCAATGATGACATAAGATCATTGAGAACTGTTCTTCTGTCATAGGAGTCATTAAAGTCTATAGTTAGGGGTAACAGTCAGTGAGTATGGCTCAAATTGTTATTTTCAATACATCTATGCTCGATATTAACTATTTTTTAATATTATACTTTAATTATTTGCTTTTAAATTTGCTTTAATAGCATACATGATAGTTTAGCAAGCATTCATTGATTCTTTATATTCCTTCATTTATCCATCACCATTCTTTGAAGCAGACACTTGCACACTTCTACAGGAAATGGCTATCTAACCACCTGTAATAATACTGCCATCCTAGGGTCAGTGGACAACAAACAAGTTTTCTTTGTTTTCAGAGATCTCTGTCCATCTTCCAAGCAGATGCTGTCAAGTTATTATCCCAAATGGAATACATAAGTAATAGAAAATAACTAAAGCAGTCAAATTATTAGTTACATCTGTATCTGCAGCTGTCTCATCTATACATCTGCTTTAGTCATTACCAAAAGCGTTATCATGATTATTAATATTAGATTTCAAAAAAATCTGTACAATATATTAAAGGGAAAGTGTTCCTCTCTTCTACGGAAGCATATTTACAGATATAGCCTTATTTTCACTGTATACATTAATATATGTAATTCCAGAAAGAATACACTAATCCATGATAATTCCTGATTGGTTTTATTCCTGATCGGTATTATTCTCTGCTTCAACATCTACTAACTGGAAACTGAAGATCCCACTCGTACACATTGGACCATTAGGTAATTCTGTCAAAATTAGTGATTATTTCCAACTATTATGTGTATGGCCATAAAAATATGTGGTATAATACTGTAACATGCACTTTTTAATAAAATGCTCACTAGTGTTTACTTTAGCTTGGCACGTATAAGGCTCAAATAAACATAAAAATAAAGAAAATTATCAGAATGACTAAATTAGGAATAGTCTAAAGCAAAACTGTTCTGATAACAGAAGAGATGTTTAGAGAATTGTTGAAATAATTAAGGAATCTGAAAACTCACTAATGGTTGGATTCTCTCTTTATTGCACATGACCATTGTACAACTTGGGCATCACAGGTCATATACTGTATGGCCTTATTATATAGGGTTAGGATAATAGAGAACCACTGATGACTAATAGGGAACATCTGGAAAGCAGACAGTATGTCCTTACATAGGAAGAGTTGGGTAGCATTACACCAGATTCTACTGCAATTGTCTCACTAAAGCTTTGTGGTCCCCATCACATACGAATGCTGTATTTGTGTAAGCGTACAAGATACATTCAAGAGAATATACAGTATTGCATTGTATGTAACAATACATGATGCACAAGTAGTGATGAGCGAATAGTGAAATATTCGGAGTCGGGAAAATCAGCACAAATAATTTCTAAGATCCGTGTATTCGTACCGAATAATGAATCCAATGCAAGTCAATGGGAAAGCCAAATATTTTTCTGCAGGACACAACATACAGGACTGGGGGCATGAGAAAAAACCTGAAATGGATGGGAAAGAGCTAAAACTAAATGTGAACAGCATGGAGAAGATGCCTGCATGCCTTTCTGACTCACATATGGTATCTGGGAATAATGTTGTCAGACTATTGCGCCGGTTTTACGGATTTATAAGACCTACCAAACCAAACCTAATTTTTTAAAAAAGAAAAATGCTAAGAAACATTTTTCCTTCATAATTACATGTTTGTAGTGCAAAATAAAAATTAAAAAAATAAATAAAAAATTATACCTCCCTTTTAGCATATGTTCACATAGAGCGTTTTAGCATTTTTTTTCTTTAACATTTGTGAGGGCTCTCACTCCTACATTTGGGAGGTCCCTCCCTCATTGCAAATTGTTAGCTAAATAGTGGAACACATATTCCACATCACTTTACAATGCCAGATAAAACATGCCCATTTGAATTTTGGGTATCGCCTGCCACCAACACCCTGTCCACCGCTATGTCATTATGCGGCCCTCGCTTGACATTTTCAGAGAGTCAGCAGGTGCCATGAAAAATTAGTTTGGGAATGGCCCTCACTTGGCCCTGTTTCATACAGTTGGGAGCGCTCTCACTCCTATATTTGGGAGCCACTGTAAGGTGAATATAATACAGGAGTTGGTGGAGCTGTATGATCAATGTCAATAAATTGTATTCTACCAAACACCAAAAGCATTAGAATTAAATTCTGAATACAGTGTATGCAAGTGAGGGCCTGCACTGTGGTCAGTCTGTCAGGCCTGAAACCCATGTCAGGAACATGTACAAGCCTCATTTTACTTTGAAACAACCTCCTCAAGGGAAACAGACAGGAGTGCTATTGACCAATCTGCACAAGCCCATGCACTTCTTCTGGAAACTACCCAACCAGGCAGAAAGTATATTTTGCATGGTTTTGAGAAGCAATGGAGTCTTTACACGATATGTCCCAGAGAGTGGCGAGGCCTGTGGAGTGCAGTACTCAGGTAACAGGCAGTGCTACAGAGCTCAGGTAAAGGTCTTATCGTGGCAAAGACCATGTTCCAATATGTGTAAGGCTGCTGCCTGAGTAGGTCTGTGGAGCATATTAACTCAGTCTCTTAGATGTGAGTAAAATGTACAGAAACTGGGCAATACCCCACCATCATTTTTTTTAGTACCCAAATGTAGAAAATTTATGGGAAGTGACAGTTTAATAAAGAGACACAAGTCTCATTTTGCAGCCTGGAAAAGCCAGCAATGGTCTTTGTCCAGCACCGGACAATGTAAAGTGGTAAAGAATACGTGTGCACTCTCTAACTAACAATTTGTGAACAGACATATTGTATATGCTTACAAGAGGCCACTGAACGCTGCGCTGGGACAATGAACTGGAAGTGGGTGCTGACTATTTTGTCTGTGCAACTGCATGTTGTGGACAGGAGGCATCAGCGCCTGCTTCCTGGACAGCATTTTGGGAAGGACGTAACACAGGGGAAGGGCCAGTAGTTTCACGGTCAGACACAAATTCTGCACTCAGGCATTCCACCCACCTACTGGGGTGCAAAGTATTTGAGCAGTATATGGCGTATGCTAACAGAGGTATTATGTCGAATTTCCCTTTATAAAGGAATGTCATAGAATCATAGAATGGTAGAGTTGGAAGGGACCTCCTTGGTCATCTGGTCCAACCCCCTGCTCAAAGCAGGATTCACTAAATCATCCCAGACAGATGTCTGTCCAGCCTCTGTTTGAAGTCTTCCATTGAAGGAGAACTCACCACTTCTCGAGGCAGCCTGTTCCACTCATTGATCACTCTAACTGTCAAAAAGTTTTTTCTAATATCTAATCTGTGTCTCCTCCCATTCAGTTTCATCCCATTGCTTCTAGTCTTTCCGTGTGCAAATGAGAATAAAGATAATCCTTCTACAATGTGACAGCCCTTGAGATATTTGTATACAGCTATTAAGTCATCTCTCAGTCTTCTTTTTTGCAAGCTAAACATTCCCAAATCCTGGAACCGTTCCTCATAGGACATGGTTTGCAGACCGAATACCATTCTGGTCACTCTTCTGTGAACTTGCTCCAGTTTGTTGATGTCTTTTTTAAAATGTGGTGCCCAAAACTGGACACAGTATTCCAGATGAGGTCTGACCAAAGAGGAATAGAGGGCAATAATGACTTCACGTGATCTAGACTGTATGCTTCTGTTAATACATCCCAGAATTGTATTTGCCTTCTTTGCTGCTGCATCACACTGTTGACTCATGTTCAGTCTGTGATCTATTAGTATACCCAAGTCTTTTTCACATGTGCTGTTGCTTAGCCTTATTCCTCCCATTCTGTATACGCTTTTTTCATTTTTATTTCCCAGATGAAGTACTTTGCAATGTGTGGGTAAGATTTTTGAACTAGCAGCATATATATAGAGTATGTTTCACTACTCATATTATTATTCTGTGTAAGGCTGAAACCTGAAGAATTGTGTGGAGCACATTAATGCACTGATATTCCAAAATGTCCAAGTGCAGACCCAAAAATTCACATTAGGCTTCTAGATATACGCTTAAAGAGACCATGAGAAGGGCAACACAATAAAAAAAAAATGTAATAATACAATATATAGAGATTGAGACATAGTAGAAATATGACTATTGCACAAAGGTTTTCAAAAATAACCCCAAGGGGTCTGTATCATACACGCTGAAAGAAACTGTGATGGGGACCTCTCAATATATTTTGCAGTTGTTACCAGATGTAGAGATAGGGAGTGCAAGTTTCACTATTGCACAATGTGCAAAGTTTTCAGAAAGTAAAAAACAATACCCACGTGGGGTATTCATAGATGACCACTAAGTACTTGTTGCAGAAGCAGAAGAAGGAGATGATTTCCTGAACAAAATGGGTTTGGATAGTAAGGCATGGATGTTAAGACAACAAAAACTTTCGGGCTGCATTTGGGTTATGCTGCTGTCATCCGTAGGACTTAGGACTGTAAAGGGAGTTAATGGACAAATTCCGCTCTGCCGACAGAATTGAGACGTATATCCCGGTATGGTGCAATGAGTTGGTGGCTTATTTCAAAGTATTTCGACGTCTATAACTTCTTCTTCAGGAAAAACCACATGTGATGTGGACATGTGGTTTTTCCTGAAGAACAAGTTATATGTTAGGGTCTGCGGAACACACCAAATAAATATAAATAGTGGGTGCGTTCGCAGCCCGGGGTCCACCGTGCAGGCAGAGCCTGCTGCTAGTAAGATGGCGGTAAAGGCGAACTCTGTTACTTCACAGAGTCGCAAACATAGATGCTGTGGCACTATATGGCTGTATAAGCGAACTCTGTTACACCACAGAGTCGTTGCGGAAAAGCCGCCGAGATAGCGACTGTGTCCTGTTAACACCACAGGGCTACACAGATAACTGCTATGCGGATAGCAGTCCGTGGTCATGCAGTCAGCAACACAAACAAACAACTCCTCACCGGAGAAGCCGGTATTCTAGGGGCTTATTTCAGCCAAGCCCTGAACACGTGCATACGAATCTCCTCACCGGAGGTGCCGGTATTCTAGGGGCTTATTTCAGCCGAGCTCTAACCATATGTGTGCATGATCACACTGGCGCAAACCACATAATGCAATTGATACTAGCGCATGGCCGCAAGGCCATGCACCCCTTTTATAGTAGCAACTACAGGACCTGACAGAAAAGGACCAATGAGAAACTGTTCCAGAACACAAGTAGTTTCAGGACCTTCCTGGCGGACCAATAGGAGCTGCTGCAGTACCTGAGCATGTGACCCATGATCTCCAATGAGAGATCTTAGCCTGGGCATGCTCAGAAGGGGAAACACAGGACTTAGTCCTAAAGATGTCTGCTCGCCGCTGACCAGTACTGGTTACAATAGCAGAACCTGGAGAGGCAGCAGCAAGTCTCTGCACAGTATTAGACCGGGTGAGACGCTGGGACCAACGTCTTTGCTGAGCAGGCTCCACTGCAGCTGGAGATGGATGGGGGACCGCAGCGGGACTGGTTCGAGACTCCCCTTGTACAGCAGCGGGAACTCGAACCCTAGCATTATATACTTCAAAACGCATTGAAATAAACAACCTCCTTACTGTACCATACTGGCATATACGTCTCTATTCTGTCAGCAGTGCAGAATTTGTCCATTAACTCCCTTTATAGTCTCATGTCTGATGGTCGCTTGCTGACCTGTTGATGCGCTGCTGCTGATTTTCTACATTATATGCGTTTTTATCAGCTGGAACTGGTGAGTTTATTCTGAGTGCAAGACTTACTGTATTTCTCGGATAAGACCTTATTTGCGCTGGCCTCTCCTACAGTTTCTTGGTTATCCTTCAGACTTACAAAGTAGGAGGAAATCCAGCCCTTGTTCAATTTTAGAAGAGTCAGCCTGTCTGCTATTTCCATTAAGGCCGGCGTCACACTAAAGAGGAATACAGACGAGTGAGAGGCGTGAAAATAACGCATTACACTCGGACCACTATTTCTCTATGGGGCAGCTCTGATCATCCGTATATTTCTCGGCCGTATTTTATGGGCCGAGAAACTCGCAGCATGCTGCAATTGTCAGCGTATTATGCCTGTAGTAAGCCAATGCAAGTCTATGGGTGTGAGGAAAAATCAGATTACACACGGACCACATGTGCGACTTCCGAGAAATACGCACCGGTGTCCTTTAGAAAAGCCGGCAATTCATCCCTGGCTATACTGTAAAATCACACTGACAGGTTTAATAAACAAAGGAAAGAATAGATATACACACCTAGAATACATATATATATATACATGTCATTGTGACATATATATACATATATTTGTAGTTCATACACTTCTACATTGTATAATAGCCACTAATTCAATTGCCGGCTTCAGTAAAATCATTACAGAACCCGACATGAAATGACACATGGTTTACATACTGTAAACCATGTCATTTTATGTAGTTTGATACATGGTTTTGATTAGCAATTACATGAGTGTATGTGTGCAAAATTTCATACATGTAGGTATTAATTAAATGTGTAAATTCGTTGAAAAAAAATGCGTGGGCTCCCGTGGTATTTTCTCCACCAGACAGGGAAAGCCAGTGAGTGAGGGCAGATAATCATAGCCTAGGGAGGGAGAATTTTTTGTGCCCCCCTGGCTACTAACATCTGCCCCCAGCCACCCCAGAAAAGGCACATCTATTATTAGATGTGCTTTTTCTGGCACTTAGCCCGTCTATTCCCATTGTCCTGTAGTGGTGGCTAATGGGTTATTAATGGGTTAAGGCCGCCTTGCTATTGGAAGTGACATTAAGCCGGGTTAATAATGGAGAGTTGTCAATTAGACTCTTACCTCTCCGGTGCTAAGTCAGGTCCCACGCTGCAATCCATCTGAAAGGGTTAACAGGTTCACCGCAGGGACCGCTGCTAATACTGAAAGCCTTGCTGTAAACCCCCGAATGAATGATTCATCTCCCCAGCTGACAGAAGATGAGCTGGATTAGTGTGGGAAGCTTAATTGTTTCCCAAGCTAATCAGTTCACTTCAGGTTAGCCGGGGACTCCCTCTGACATCACTGATGCTGTGCGGAGTCCCCGGCTGACCTGAATTGAACTGAATAGCGTGGGAAACAATCAATTAAGCTTTGCTGATACAACAACACTTAATTATTTGCCTTTGCTAGGATCCTGTCTTGATTTTTATTTTACATAAAAAATAAGACTTTATCTAGATCCAGTGGTGGATATATAGTACCACTGGTGCAGTCGCATTGGGGCCTATGGGTCTATCACCGTGATCAAAATGAACCAATAGGAAATATTTCCTATAGTTTCCGGGTGCTGGCCATTTTCTTCCCGGAAGAAGATGGCAACGGCCGGGAGACAGGACCGAGGGATGCAGGAGAGTCCATGGACACCGCAGATACCGAGGGACTCGGGGAACCCCATTTCTCTTTCCTCTGATGTGCTAGATCATATCAGAGGAGAGAGATATCAAATAGGAAATCGGACTTTGTTTGGGGGGGTCTCCATTATTCCATGAATAACGGTGATCGCAACACTGGGGTCGATAAAAAACGACCCGAATCATGTTCTCGGGGATCTCAGCTACCCACCGGTTGCCGAGACCTCGGAGAAATTCCAACGTTTGTTTATATATAAGCATATATACAGTATATACAGTACAGACCAAAAGTTTGGACACACCTTCTCATTCAAAGATTTTTCTATATTTTCATGACTATGAAAATTGTAGAATCACACTGAAGGCATCAAAACTATGAATTAACACATGTGGAATTATACATTACACTTTACAAAAAAGTGTGAAACAACTAAAAATATGTCTTATATTCTAGGTTCTTCAAAGTAGCCACCTTTTGCTTTGATTACTGCTTTGCACGCAGAAAAGGTGAACGGATGGACTCTACATGCCTAGTTGCCACCGTGAAGCATGGAGGAGGTGGTGTGATGGTGTGGGGGTGCTTTGCTGGTGACACTGTTGGGGATTTATTCAAAATTGAAGCTGTGAGCGGTCCAGCTCACCCCAAACCATCTCGATTGGGTTCAGGTCTGGTGACTGTGGAGGCAAGGTCATCTGGCGTAGCACCCCAACACTCTCCTTCTTGGTCAAATAGCCCTTACACAGCCTGGAGGTGTGTTTGGGGTCATTGTCCTGTTGAAAAATTTTCAACAATTACAACTGCAAGTCACTTTGGATAAGTCTCTATGAGCTTTCCACATCTTACCACTGGTTTTTTTTGCCCATTCCTCAAGGCAGAACTTCTCCAGCTACTTCAAATTAGATGGTTTTCTCCATTGAAGCAATCTTCAAGTCTGATGACAGATTATCAATTAGATTAAGGTCTAGGCTTTGAATAGGCCACTCCAAAATATTTACACATTTCCCCTAAAATACTCAAGTGTAACTTTAGCAGTGTGCTTTGTGTCATTGTGTTGTTGTAAAGTTAACCTTCATCCCAGTCTCAAATCACTGACACACTGAAACAGGCTTTGCTCAAGAATATCCCTGTATTTTGCACCATCTTTCTTCCCCTTGACTCAGACTATTTTCCCTGTCTCTGCGGCCAAAAACCTTCTTCACAGCATGATGCTGCCACAACCATGTTTCACTATGGGGATGTTGTTCTTGGGGTATGGCAACAGACATAACGTAAATCTTGGTGGCCAAAAAGTTACATTTTTGTCTCATCTGAGCACCTTCCTCCATACATTGGGAGAGTCTCCCACATGTCTTTTGGCAAGCTCAAAACTAGACTTACAATTTTTGTGTGTAAGTAAAGACTTTTTTTCTGCCCACTCTCCCATAAAGGCCACCTCTACGGAGTGTATGGCTTATTGTGGTTGTAAGGACAGATAATCCAGTCTGTCCTTTGGAACTCTGCAGCTCCTTCAGGGTTACCTTTGGTCTCTGTGCTGCCTCTCTGATTAATACTTTCCTTGCCCGGGCTTAGAGTTTTGGTGGGTGGTCCTCTCTTGGCAGGTTTGTTGTGGTACCATGTTCTTTCTATTTGATGATAATGGATTTGATGGTGCTCCGGGGAATCTTCAAAGATTGAGTTATTTTATTATAACCCAACCATGATTTGTACTTCTCAACAATTTTGTCCCTGACTTGTTTGGAGATCTCCTTGGTCCTCATGGTGCTGTTTGGTTAAAGGTGTTGCAGCCTCTGTGGCCTTTCAGAAAATGTGTGTATATGCTGACAGACTATGTGACACTTAGATTGCACACAGGTGGACTTCCTTCCACTACACATTTGACTTATGAAGGTTACTACATAATGCATATGCCAATTTTTAGTTATTTAATCCCATAAATTTAATATATGCCTATATTATCTCACCTCACCAACTTAGACTGTTTAGTGCTGATGCATCACACACAAAAATATTTTAACACACATTATAATGTAACAAAATAGATAAAACTTCTGCACATCTGGTTTGGTCTCTTTCACATTTGATTTTTCTTATAACTATCAATGGTTTTACAGTTGAATTTTGTAGCACTTTCTTATTGTACAAAGCTGTATTTTTCTTTTTTTTTTTTTTTTACCGTAATATCAGTATGAGTAACACTTCTCTCCTCCACTTTGAATACTTGTATATAAGCCGACTGCAAACTGTGTCAGGTGTTGATAATTACGATTTTCTGCTATGTGCATTTATATATTGGCTTTGAACTGTGATTATTCATGTCATGTAAAACAGTGACAATCTCTCATAATTTATCTTCTGTTACTATGATAAGCAAATCATTCTTAAGAAATTAGCTATTAGAAAGTAATTATCTTCTCTGAAATTGAGCTTAGTGTGTAATGCATGCTCGTAGCACCAATTTGGTTGTAAAACGCAATTCTCATTTTTTTACCCCCTATTTTAAGCGTAATATCTTTGTGTAGACTGTTCGATAAACTGAACTTGTAAGGTCAATGGTCTTAACATTAAAATCAATTTGTTTGCTTGGATTGTACATAAATTCAAAGAGCCATGAAGTATAAACAGAATACAAGACTCTTTGGATGCAATCCAATATAATTATAGCTTCTCACCCTTGTGACTCTCTATGTGTGTAGCTCACAGCTATTTTCTTGCCCTCAGATAGCTGTATTTTTGTACAAGACGGAATCTGATTGAAATGCAAAATAAAAAATGAAAAAAAATAAAAAAAAACACGACAAACCTGGAAGCGATTTTTACCAGGCTTAGAAATCATAAGTGCGTAAAATAATAACTGAATTTGTAGCATTTTGTAGTCTTCGATGCTAACCTGCATGTGTATGGATTTTTATAGCACTGCATCCCTAAAGGTTTCTTGAAGTTTTCTGCCAATATTACAACCATAAAACAAACCATGGAACACTATTCATCACACTTAATTCAAGCATTTCATAAACTGCAAAGCATTTATGCAGCTGTGAATTTCATGCCTATATGTGCAGTAATAAGCAGGGATTTGCATATAGGAACAGCAGGCAGCAAATAAGTTTGTTTTGGGCATTTTTAGATGTATAAATTCAGCCTTATCTAATATTTCAGCTTTAATGTACATCGAAATGAAGCAGTTTTCTTTCTTATAAATATGATCATTAAAGCAAGAGGAAGCTTTTATGTATCTTTACTGATGAATGAATGTTGGCATACCAGATCACATTGCCATAACATGATCAGTCTGCCTACGCCGGAAAAAGAGAATGAGAGAATGAACCTCTGCCAAGCTTACAACAAGTCCTTTCAAAAAGCTTATCACTTAGATTAAAAGGGATTTTCATCAGAACACAATCTCAATTATGGCATATACAGTAGGTGGACACTATGTCCCAAATTATAATGCAAATGATATTTTTCTTCGATTTTCAGTATTTTGGTCATTATTTCACATTAGTATTTGTAAGCCAAAACTAGGAGTGGGTGAAAAATACAGAAGTGGTGCACCTGTCTCTATGATGCTTTTTCTCTTATTGTTCCACTCCTGGTGTTGGCTTACAAATATTGATGTGAAATACTGACCAAAATACTGCCACTGACATGAGAACATAGGCTAAGAGTAGAAATCAAATTTTATTGGATAAACCTCCCATTGATGACAGTAGTTGTTTTTAAAACTAAAAAAAATCTCAAAATACACTATTCCAAATTATTATGCAAAACAGAGTTTCCAAACATTTTATAGGTTGTAAAGAACTGAAAATGGTCATTTGTTAAATTTGCAGCATTAAGAGATCATGTACTTTGCCAAGGTCATTTTCACACCTTCAGGGAACCTAAAGGGGCCTACCAGTTCTCTCCCCATGTTTCCAGACAAAAACATGACTTCACCACCACTTTGCTGATGTTGTAGCCTTGTTTGGACATGGTGGCCAACCACCAACCATCCACGATTCAATGCATCTAGACCATACAGTGTTGGACTGCGCTCATCAGTAAACTGCAGGGTTGCACTGAACACATCAGTAAGACTGTTTTAAAATTAGTCATCATGCATGTCCGGACACATTACAAACAAATCTGCTTGCGAGCACTGTTTAAGGGTGGTTGAATAGTAGGTTTATGCACAACTGCAAGCCTCTGGAGGATCCTCCACCTTGAGGTTTGCAGGACTTTAGAGGCAACAGCTTTAAATACCTGTTTGCTGTTTTGTAATGGTATTTTAGCAGCTGCTCTCTTAATTTGATGAAATTTTCTGGCAGAAACTTTCCTCGTTATGCCTTTATTTGCACGCTTCAGGCTGTGCTCTGTATCAGTGCAGGGTATAGGACTACCAATCAATGATTAGGTAAAACCAGCAAGGTATGTGCTCTGTATGCTATGGTCGGCGGAA